>JAGGAX010000091.1:0-26457 GCA_017657335.1 Termitomyces titanicus | reverse complement strand
GGAAGTATATGATGTCGGTGCACCTAGTTAATTATATTGTCAATGTACTGATCACAATAACAAGACTGATACGTACAGGGAGAATGAACACAGAATCTGGCATAGAATGCGGAGCAAGCTGAAGGATTGAAACTCCAACATGTCATGACATGTTCCATTCGGCATCACAGCTAATGCACAGATATGAATTGGAGTCTATGTCAAGTGGTGCCATCAATGGGGAAAAAGCTTGTTCGGCAAGCTCAACCGCCACAAGTACTATTGTCTGTAGTGTTTCAGGAAGTTCTAAAGGCATAAGACCATGTGCTGCTGAGATAGGCACAAGATTATGAGACAGCGAAGGAAACACAGAACATAGAAGCTGTTTGTCCTTCAAGTTTGAAGGAAAAAGATTCAGTTCACTTGAATATTGATTGAGGATATGCATACCTTGTGTGGATCATCCTAAAATGCAATACGGGGTTCAGGAAACCCATACTTCTTTATTGACGTTGCTACAGCAGTCAAAGGTCCCTCACGTTCATCATGGGCCTTTGTTAAAGTCAATACTTGGGCACAAAGATATCGTGAATCCTTGCATGTCCACAATGCATTAAATATAGGTATTCCATCAATTTTTGCAAGATGTTTGTTGACCTAGATAGATGATATAAGAATGAGTGCTTAAGACGATTTCAAAGGAGGAAAAGCACCTTATGAGAATCATCAATTGAAATTTGATCAGGCGCTAAGCATGCTGTCTGCTGATTAGCATCATGCCCATCGTGTTCAATTGTTTTATTCAACATCTCAGTAAGATAATGTTCACTAGGAACAAATCCTGCATACCCTTGCGGGTCACTGAAGTCTCCAAATGATGGTATGTATTCAGGAAAATGATCATATAATGTTGTCTGAATCGTCACCAACTCTTCTTGTCGACCATTTACAAGTTCGAAGACAGCTTCAAGATATTGAGCCTGCAGAATACTAAATCGCTGTGTATGAAGCTCAAGGAGAAGGGAATGGAAACCATTGGGACCCATTTTATGCTGATTTGATACACAAAGCATGCTAATGAGATTTTGTGATAGGCCACATTATATGAGAGTACTGCAGGAAATGCAAGGTGCAACCAGGCTGGAAGTGAAGCCAGAAGTTCATGACTCCAACCATGAAAATGGGCTCGGCATCCTTTGCGGCAATAATATGCCCAAGCTACAATTTCGAAATTGTCATCAATATCGCATATTCGTTTGGCAAGGAGTGAGTGCTCCATTCTTCTCTAAGACTGAGCAGCAACGTGGACAACAAAGTTCGTCAACATAGAAGTGGGTAAGCCACAGAAAGATACGACGTTGATATAAAATCACAGGGTTAAAACGCTTCTGAGAGAGGGCTCGGGAGGATAGATCCAGAAGGAAGAAGATGATGGCTTGATAAGATTTCGTCCTTTCTTTGTGAAGATGATTGGTGCTACAACATCACCATAAAAGCTGTAGAGCCAGTCGGACATGTGTTTTGGCTGATCTGGTGTTGAAATATATGTTGCGCACAAAGATATTTAAATCACGTTGCAGCCAGGTTGGAACATAGAGGAATCCGCAACCGACTGGCCATGGGCTTATATTCTCGAAGGCCTTCTCAGTTTCTGGAACAGTTGTGGGAATTCAAATTCTCTTCAGTGAGAACAGAAAAACATACATACCCACAATTTGTGGATTGTAAGTTGTTTGAAGGCGCAAATGGTGATCACGTGATCGCATCCTGGGTTTGACCGGCTCGCCGGTCCGGAGACATGCGAACGAGGTCAACCAACAACCGCCACTCTCCCAACTCCCAACTCCCAACTCCCATCTCTCTTTCTCCATGTCCTAATGGAGCCTTTCTCCAGCATATCCGACCGCCCACGTGATGCTCTCCTCCTTTCCTTACACCAACGCGAACTCGCTCAAAAAGACCAGAAAATCTCGCGCCTCCAACGCGCGAACGACGAGAGCCTCAAACGGGCGTACGAAGCGCAGCACAGGGGAAACCGGCTCGCACAGGTGCTCGGGTTCCGCGATGTGTTTGAGGCGCAAATGGCCATCGATGTTGCGGGCGAGGAAATTTCGTATAAAGAGTGTTTTGAGCGTGTAGTGAGTTTAGAGGAGGAAGTTGTGGAGGCGAGGAGGGTGAATGAGGAGCTGAGGGAGCGTGTGGGGGTGCTACAACGCGAAGCTGAACTTGGAGGCGAGAGAGAAGATAGGTGAGTGCGTGAGTTTGGTGTTTGGATGGTTTTTTGAATGGACTAGTGAGGAGTTCTTCAAGCTCCAGGCTGAGAACAAAACACTATCGGAACGTATAGCTGCCTTGGAGGCAGATCAGACGCGTCAGAATGATGAAATCAAGTGAGCTATCTCTTCTGCAAAGTGGCTTAACTGACGCGTCTGTTCTAACAGGACCGCCACGTCCTCTACCATCTCTCGTCTAGAACAAGAACTAAAACAACTTCAAGATCGCTACGATGACCTTCTCGACGTGAAGGAACGCGCCGCGACGCGGTACAAGCTCGATTATGCGAAGTGGAAGGCGGTGAAAGAATGGATGTTTGACGAAGAGACCGAGAAGGATGAGAACGACGAAGGGTTCAGTGAGGAAGAGAAAAAAAGGAGGTTAAAGAAGAGTCTTGTGGCTCAGAAGAGGATGTTGATGGAGATTGAGGAGGGAAAAGGTACAGTCCTCTTCTCTGTTTTTGTAGTCACCGACCCATCCTTTTTTTAGTTCCTACGCCGCCGCCTTTAGGAGGGATCGAGAACAAGGAGAATCAAACTCCACCGCGACCTCTACGCACTCAGTCACCACACTCACATCCAAGCGTTCACCGTATACCCTCACTGCGGAACAAACTTCTAGACGCGGTGGTACATCCTAAACCACCCTCATCATCACCTAATCTGTTTAACGAAGGCGCATTGTTACGGTCCCTCCCGTCAACAAAAATGCAAGAACCATCGATATCTCGAAATCGCGATCCAGATCGTGACCCGCCTTCGTCACCTAGTCCCAAGTATGCTAACGTCGACCCTAGATCGTCACCGACGGTCGTTGGAACAACCTCAAAGCCTCTCCGTAACAAACTCCTCGAATCGGTAGTCCAGAAGGAGTCTATGTCCTCGCCTACCGTCCCCAATTCCACCACCCTCTCTAGATCTACCTCTTCCTCCTCCGCAAGAAAACCGCTCGTCTTCGAGCCCGTCAGTATCCAGGCTAAGCAGGATATCGAGTACGTTCTTTTTCCTTTCGTCCTCTTGGTGCTTATCGAGTGGTACGCTCACTTCGGATTTAAGGTCATCCCTAACCCCAGATGTGAAGCAACATGATGCAGCGCCGTCGTCGGAGACAGAGGAGGACTCGCAAGGTCTTCCCTTTCCTTCTCTCCCATCGTCACACTCACCAACCTATTTCAGCTGTCGAAGACGCTGATCCCGGGCCATCTCAGTCCGAGCCACAATGCAGGCCCAGGACACCGATGATTCCCACCTCTCCGGCTCCAGTACTCTCCTCAGAAACCGAAGCGGATTCGCAGAGCCAAAGTACGTCTAATATTTTTATCCATTATTGATAACTGATTTCCTACCTCTTTCTCATCTAGTGTTTTCTCTCCCATTCATCAATCTCGACCCAACACCGTGTCCCGCACGTCCGGCCAGACCTTCCTTCACTCAGTCGCAATATCACCAACCTCAAGCACGAGTCCAGATTCAGACTGGACCGATTCCGAGCCTAGGCCGTCCCGCTTCTAGTGACAAGCCCGCGTTTTCACGCGACCGACGGGTCGTGTCGAGTCGAGATGGGGAGAGTTTGCGCGCGAGGAAGATGAGGAGGGTTGAAGGTGAGGAGGAGGAGGAGGATGAGGCGATGATGGTACCTGAACGCAAGTCGAGCGTGATGGAGGAGCGGACCAAGCAGGGGAAGGACAAGGAGAGCAAGGGTAAGGAGCGGGACATCGATGTGGAGGCACCCTCGTCGACGCCTGCCAATCCGCCTCCTTCGACGGCACAAAAACGGATCGAAGATCATTCTGTGTATAAAGGACGGGGGAGGTATGGTAAACACGCCGCTGCGTACGTCTTTCATTCTTCGTGTCTATGCTTATATATTTCTAATACATACTTTTCTACAGGCCTAAGGAAAGCATCAATGCGCAATTCGAGATCGACCCCACTTGGAATGGGGGCTTGAATTTCCAGTATGACGAGGTTGTGAGGGGGAGGAATGACAGGAAGAGGATGGACGCGGGGGATTGCGAGTGCTGTCGTGATGTGCGTCGCCCTTTTTCTCGCTTTATATCAAGATGTTTGATCAATTTTTTAGTATTACGAAGCTGTTGGTCCGCTCCCAAAACGCCTCCAAGCCCCGCTGTGGCGCTCGCCACCAGCTACGCCAGCTGGGAAATCACGCACTTGTCTACGGCATGGGTCAGGGTCAGGTTCCAACACGAACGCACGTTCGCACTCGCACTTGCATTCGCATTCCAGCACACACAAACGGCACGAAAAAGACAAAGAAAACGAAATCACCTCGCACCGCCAAGCGATCTCGCGTCATCGACACCACTGGGACCGGCCTAAAACACCGCCGGGGTACTGGAACATTGGGTTTCCGGATACGCAGGAGACGGAGGAGATCAATGAGAGGGCCAGGGAGATGCATAGGAAGAAGAGAGAGGCGGTGGAGAGGGAAGTTGACGGCAGGAGAGGGAAGGAGGTAGGGAGGTGGAAGCGCAGGGGGTGAGGAAGGAGGAGGGATGGGCGGACGACAGACGTCGTTTTTTGGTAGTAATTGTATATATAGTTATAGTTCTGAATTTTTAGAAGAAAATCACCGATGAATCAGTCAGTCCCGTTGTTTAAATTCAGCTTCTACATTCGAAGATTACTGTTCCTATAGCTACTGTCTTCCGA
The DNA here is from genome assembly GCA_017657335.1 of Termitomyces titanicus. Lineage (NCBI taxonomy): Eukaryota > Fungi > Basidiomycota > Agaricomycetes > Agaricales > Lyophyllaceae > Termitomyces > Termitomyces titanicus. The sequence continues at coordinate 21,532 of JAGGAX010000091.1, read as the reverse complement.
ATCTAAACTGCGACTTGGAAGATACCTTCCCTCTTTGGTGTGTTGTCTGCCGCTGAAACACCCCTTGCCACTCAAAAAATCCGTGATGGGTATACGTGACCATGTGTGGAATCGGTCTCGTAAAAGTCTTCATGACGCCTGTGTTGACTTCACAATATATTAAGGTGTATAGAGACCCCCAAAACTCAGTCACGTCGTTGAAATTGATACGACAGGGAAATGACGAAAAACTTGGACCGATATACAACGGCGCAGAGAGTTGGATATCGACTCTCTGACCCATCCCTCCCCCGCAGAGCACGGAAAAAAACGAGAACTACGTACCCGTCGAGATCCTGGAACAGACAACGCGTCACCTAGGTATTCAGCTTATCATAGCCCCAAGAGTCTCTAAATCGAGTCACGTTGATACATGTGAAGATCGCCTTCGGATACTACCCTAACAACGCACTCTTTCATCTCTACAGGGCTATGACCGGTCAATGCAGTCTCAATCACAGTGGATATCGCTTCAAGAAGTACCGGCAACGTACATAGATGATGTTTCCGTTGTAAGCAACTCACACGATCCGCCGCAAAAACCATAGATGAAGACAATCAATGATCGCCTGTATCGCCAGAGCCTTGAGTTTTCGTCTCTCCTTGATTTCCAACGTTCGTGAGCAACAACAGCCGTTTCAAATTCGAATTGGGCTGCAGACTGTCGGTAGATGGCATATCCGACCGTACAGTGACATAGGATCACACCATACGGATATTATGTTGGAGTGCCATGGGCAAGGTACTGTGCGAGGAGCGTGCCCGTGGGTCTGGCTGGTGGTGATTGCAAGTCGATGAGATATATCGCATGCGAGGGCCACCATTGGCATCGGCTCCTCCTTCATGTGCAGCTTGTGTTCTGCATGGAAGGAAAAATTCGTCGTTCCATGATGCGATTAGGCATGCAGTAACACCTTGTGCTCTATGGGGGCAGTTGATGGTCCACAAGAAGGTTCCGAGTCATGGTGAGATCGCAGATCGTGGATCATTCATGATATTGGATCGCTCCACCGATTCACTGCCACTACATATCGAAATGGTTAGTCTCATCGGTCTGAAAGTGACATCAAGAATGCACTATGTAAGACTTAAGTCCAAGATGGTCAACGTCAGGCACCGAGGAACTGGAAACGCACTCACGATAATGGCAAGAATGAAGCGTTTTCTGGAGTATTGCCATGACTGAGACGTGCAACCGGTTGAGAATCAGAGGCAGGCATGAAATATAAGAGTTTCGATATACTGTATGTAACTCTGGCCTTCTTCATTGGCAGAAACAACCACCATCTCCTTCTTGATAATTCGGTATACTTAGCTCGGTATCTGCAAATATTGAAGCGACACGCAAGACATAAAGGGCTGGACGGATGGCGCCGGAAGGATAAATGTAGACGTCTGTACATGTGGTAACATGCACCAGCTGACAACCCAATTTCAAACGGGGTGCGGCTCGTGGGACCACCACCGCTCTACTATACCTCCGATCCACCCAGAATTCGTGATCCTCGCACCAGCTAGGCACTTTCCGATGCAAACACCCCGCTCTGTCCCTCGTATGGTCTAACGATCAGATGTCTCAGCAACAATTCTGGTTTGAACCCCGCATCGAGGACTCATGGAAGGAGACACGAGTTGGGCCATCATAATAGACCTGTGTTGCATTGTATTATGGAGGACGAGTTCCCGTATGGGTTGATTACTCGGCTCAATGCACCTTGTGCTTGTACTGCATTGGCGATATAGTTTGGTGTTTCAAAAAGTTGTGCTCTGCGGGGGGCCGGGGATAATCAACTGGAGATTGCCATCCTGATCGAAGCCTGATCAGCCCTCTAAGCCAGAGATGCAAAACTAGTTCGAACAAATTCGAAAACCTAGGTATGTAAGTCTAGACTTGGTGTAGACTCTAGATCTGTCACGATCAGTGAAAATGATCAATACCTGCTGCGGTCCCTCCGAGTTTGAGCTATGGAAAGTTGGTCCTTCCAAATTCCTCACTCACGCCTCAAAGCTCAAAGTCCCAAGTTCGACCTATTACCCACATATCCTGGACCTTAGAAGGACGAGACAATATGCTGCGAGTTTTACGTAAGTGTGAGAAAAGCCACGGTCGCAAAATCTTCCGACAAAGCGATCACGTCACCTAGTGGGGCTTCCTTGCAAGTTACTCCCCCTGCTCTGAGTTAGCAGTGCCTTGCCGCTCCACGGGGACGGTCTTGCTAGGTTTACCACATACCCCGGCTCTGCAACTGTTTCGACATTCTTGATTCTTCCAAAGGGTCTGTGCAAGTTGAGCTATTTCTTTTGTTCCGATATTGGCGTCCGCTCAACTTGGCGGTGCCCCCATCCATGGATTCGATATATGTAGATATGTTTGTGACCGGAGGGGTGAACATGAACGCCTCTTTTTTAAACAACAGCTTCCTTTCAACGTGTCTATATCTATGTTCATTATCTGACACCGCGTCAATAGATTTCATAGACTTATATCAATCAATCATTTTCCCTGACTTTTTGTGACCATACTACTGAAATGGATGAGTTCACAGATCATACCCGCGAGTCATTAGTTATTCTTGTGAAATGGATGAGTTCACAGATCATACCCGCGAGTCATTAGTTATTCTTGATACGTCCGTGTCATTTATGCGTCGTTCAACAGGACTAAATACTCCTAATCAAGGGCAACATCATGATAGTCGTTCATAAAGTTTATCGCCAAGGTCGTGACTCGTGAAAGAGGGTTGAACAGTAACGACCCACATCCAGAGTCACTGTATAGGGACTGATTACGCGCCCTGCAAATCGTGATGGAGCAAACTGGATTACATTGACTGATATAGATGATACATATCTAGATGAACACGATTCCGAAACACGCTAGAAGATCAACAGCTCCACAATTTGATTTTCACTGGTCCTACAGAAAATCCATTTTGCTACTCAATTGCCCGTAACCAAAGACTTACATCCGCATAGCTATATGCGGATACACATAGCACTGCAAATTTGCAATTGTGTGCAATCTTTCTCCTTCCTTTGATATTGGCGTTGTACCAAATACTAATTCTGAGCTTTGGAACAGGAAGCGTAAGGAATCTATCTGCATTTAGCTTCGCCGTAACTCGGAGCAAAAGGCTATTGCAAGTATTCTATGTTTGCAAAGTTGTGTTTGTAGCTTGAAGTTATCGATTTCTTGATGAAATACACGCTTGCTGTAGACCACAGCTTCTATGCACAGCCTGAGGTGTGTTGTCTCCATAGCTTATAGGGTATTCGATTTGTTCTGCTGTCCGTAGACCTCGGGTATTACGCCACAAGTTGTTGTCTTCTGACTTCCCTCCGGAGTCAACGCACAGGGCCGAGGAGCGCTCAAGGTCGAGAAGCGCTTGCTTTATCTGAAAATCTGAATATACCTATACCTCAGAAAATTCAAACACATTGTCGGCTATGGATTATTTAGATTCTTTTCGGCCCGATCCTCTGAGTTTCAGACCTGAGACGGCGCTTCGAGCGCGCTACAGTCACCATATATAATGGGCGTTCAGGAAGAATACTGCCGATTCCTCTCGAACGCCAGCATCATGCAGTCTTACATGTCTTCCAAGGTCTGGTTGATCACAGGTAGGTCATTAGCAAAGGTTCTTCGCTGATATTTACTCATCATTAATATTCCATCCATCTTACGGCCATACAGGAACCTCATCTGGCTTTGGTCTCCGTCTTGCCCAGTCAGCACTCAAGCGCGGCGACCGTGTGATTGCAACGGCAAGGTGTCTTAAGAAGCTCCAAAGTGTACTAGTTTCAAAAATCAATCCCGCTTATCTCGACAATATTCGCACGTTACAATTAGATGTGACGCACGGCGAAGCTGCCCTGAAAGCTAAGGTTGATGAAGCAGCTGCAATGTGGGGACAGATAGATGTCTTAGTTAACAACGCTGGTGAGCTTCATCCGATACAAAGATGAGGATTGAGCATCTCAACGCTTTCGATCAGGTGTTGGACTCCCAGGGCTTTTAGAGGAGGGGGGGTAAGTTCAATAGCCTTTGTAAATCATTATCTTTCCTAAAACGGCCACAAGTACCGCGCACCTTCGGAGGCAGTTTGCCACCAATGTATTTGGTGTATTAGATCTAACTGCTGCAGTACTGCCTCATCTGCGTGCCAGTAAGGAGGGTACTATAACCGTAATAGGAAGTAGGTCTGCCTGGAAAACTGAAGTTCCCGTAAGTTGGTTTCCCTTTCGCACCTTGATTCTTTTTGAAGACGGCTTCGTTCAGGGAATAGGTAAGAAGAGTTTTCCAGAGGGAAATACATCTGCTAATGGTCCACTGCGCCCTAGGTCACTATTCAGCTTCAAAAGCAGCTGTTCATTGTAAGTTGTAAACTTGACCCTCGAATTGCGCAGCATTTCCATGCTACTTCCAGCATTGACGGAAACGCTCGCCACTGAGGTTGCTCCATTCAACATTCGCGTTTTATTGGTCGCCCCTGGTTCATTCGGCACTGAAGGGATATACAACCAGGTCTACAATACGAGCAATCTGATTCCTGCCAACACCCCTCTTCGAGAAGAAAACATAGTCAAATTTAAAGCCCTCACACAAACTGACAAGGGTGATCCGGCCAAAGCTATGGAAGCAGTTGTCGATATTGTCAAAGGAGAAGGCATTGCAAAAGGTCGTCCGTGGCCCAATTTGCTGATTTTGGGTAAGGATGCAGAACGCGATGTGAGAAACAAGTGTAGCAAGGTTTTGAAAGCTCTCGATGAGTGGAAAGATGTTACATGTGGCGTCAATCCTGATTGACTATGTTTGGGAGAGGCATGTCCTTTTTGACTATCTCCACTCTCCACACGGTTCTCATCTTTTTGACATGCAGGGCCCATCACCTGACTGAATTGATTTACTAGAGTTGTCAGTTCGGTTGTTATCAATATTTCATCTTACCCAACAGTTGAGATCGCCTCATCTCGATTCTCGATCGAGGCATAATGACAACTTCGGCTCCTGGACTTGAGTACCGAGATGATACATATCCAATTCCTGATGATCAACTGACCGGCTCGACATGACGAGCCAGGCTTCTTGTAATAACTATATGTAATGAACATCAAGTTATAAAGCGAACAGAAAAGAGCAGAAACCCACAGTATCATATTCATATCACGAGCTTCATCAGAATTCATTTCGTCTTCATCTTCACAGCCCATCCTTAACTGTAACAAGCCCCACAAAAACCACCTCTTTCTTCTGCTCTTCCTTCCGTCCTAACTTCAAACGTCCTAGAAATCCTGTCTCATCCCACCATTGTCCATCGATTTGCGCCAAAAGCACGACAACGGTGTCACCATCCAAGATGTACTTGTAGCTTCAATTGCCGGTTGGAGTTAGGTATCCTTTTAATGAGGGGTTGAGCGAGGAATCACGGATTAGTCGCGAGCTGGGCAAAGTCAACGTGATTATAGACACGCCTGAGGTCGGGGAAGGAGAGTTTCTGGGTCAGGGAGGAAGCGGAGGAGACAATGGTCCTAAGGCTTCTTATACTCGGAATCAAGGTCTTCTGCGTCTAAAGTTCGGGTCTCCAATCCATGGGTCGTCTCGCAAGATCATCTGAGTCATACTCCTCGCGACCGATGTTTTATTGATTCAATTGTCTATCACTCTTCGAGAGATCTCTATTCGTGTAGCATTGGCGGTCCACTACGCTCTGTGTCAGATACAGGAGCAGGCGTGGTCAGGCTCGGACTGGAAAATCGCATAGTCACCAGAGAATATAAGCTAGGCATAGATTCAACATATCCATATCGATTGTGCGTCCATCATCCACTTTTTCAACAACCCCATTATCAGAAGAGTTGACAACCGCCCCGAAGAAATTTCAAGTTGGGTAGATGTTCCCCAGTGCTCTTGAGATGTTGATTGTCGGATATCACCACATGATCATAAATATGGATATCCCGTGGGCATTTGTCCAAAACCCTGTGAGATGCGAGTGCAACATTGACTCTTCCTTCGTCTGCTCCTCACAGAGTACAGCTTGTGTTCCGCGGAGGAAAAGAATTCGACATTCCATGATGCTACCAGGTGCGCGGTGACATCTGGGGGTGTATGGTGAGCAGCTGGTGGCCAGGTTCTTGCTAAGATGGGAGGTTTTTCCCAAGCTCAGGATACGTCCTTCACATTAACCATGTGAAATCGCTTCTAAATGGATCGAGTCCGATCTTCATAGTCGTGCGGCAAGTGATTGCGGTCTGTTATATGGTATATAGGCCTCTGCGCACAGGCCCATTACTTTGATCGTTGTGAAAGGCATCTGGAGAAAACCAATGTTGGGCGGCCGCCGAGCCCGTGATTGTTATGGGATGAACGGCGGGTCATAATAGAACTTTGATGGCGCTCTCGGGAATAGAACAAAGGGTACCATTCTATAGGGAGAACCATACATGTTCCGTGAGACTGCTGTCCATCCTACTGTGTTTCTCCATGCTTGATCCATTACATCTCCATACCTCTCTGGTGATAAGACACAAGTAGATGAGGCCTAGTAGAAAGGCAAAAGCGATGGCGAGGCGAGGGCCGTGATTTCTAGAACAGTGTCATTGGACGTCCCAGTGCGCCAGAGAAATCCCACAAGTCAAGTAGAATATGATAGACTTATAAAGAAGTGCTGATATGAGCTCGAACGCCAGCCTGACAGCGAGAGATCGTCTTACCATGCCAGCCATATAGCAGGCATCGCAAGCAGTACCCAAACGTTCCACGACATAGATGTTTGTGTTTTCTGTGCTTCCTTGGAGGGTCTCATTGGATTTAAATTCCTTGACCTCCAGCCATTACGGTGCTTTGTGAGTTCTGCGCATCATATTAAAGCTGTTGATATACATACACCCATACAGAAGGCTCACGAGGCCTGAGGGACCACACGAGAGCCAGGAAGGCGGAGTACCGAGTGTAGGGGTCCGTCATAGCACAGCGATCTGAAGTGTCGTCAAGATTGCACGAAACACAAGACGGTCAACAGCAGGCATTGAGAAACTGGCAATGTACTCACGACGATAACAACACTGAAACAAGGTTGAGGGGTTTCCACTCCTTCATCAAAGAGTCAATAAAGTATTCCCATGAGGACGTACGACCGATTATAACTCAGAGGCAGGCGCGGGATGTTGGCGGGGCAACGATAGGCTGTGAGAACGGTATTTCTCTTCATTGGTGATAACAATAGCCGTTCTCTTGATTTCCGGCATACCTAGTTCGGCTTCTTCGAAGATTCGAGCAACGCGCGAAAAATGAAAGTAATGCTGGGGTGAGTAGAACATCCAGGCAGATCTCGATGCTCTGTGCCACCGAAGGGGTGGAGAGATCGACTGCAATATATGCCGAGAACCTAAGTATAGAAATGCGACTACTCTCTATGATCATTGAAATACGGCACCCTGCTAACAGCTGGTAGCTGATAGAAAACACGAGGTGGTATCAAGAGGTGTTTCCATTGCCACGAGAACTTTGGTCAAGGATTTCTTGAGTTGCCAGAAATACATTCCTTTCAACGTTGCCACTCTCATGAGATAGCGAGGCCGAACAATGGAGAGGTGGCTTTAGGTGAGATCTGCATCCGGGGAAGCATCTCTTGCTGCAAGCTCTAGACCATGCGTGGGTTCTTCCTCGTTCGAAAGTGAAGCCAACGCTAAGCGCGGTTCAACTTTCAAGGTAATAGACAGACGCTTGATGTAAAAGGGGGTAGGAGCATGTCATGACTGCGATCCACACGCTGATTCAGCTGGATTTAGACGAGGACGGATGTCGTGCAGTGGAGGCTGTGAGTTTTACGTAAGTGTGAGAAAAGTTCCAAGTCGCAAAATCCAGACAGGCGATCACGTCACTTATATATAACGTTTCCATTGTCCTTTAAGTTGCTCTGAGCAAGCTCTGAATTAGTGCGCCCACTCCATTAACACGGTCTTGCTAAGCTTACCACATACCCCGTTTCTGAAACTTTTCGTATACGACATTACCGATTCCTCAAAAGGGTCTGTGCAAGTTTACTTTTGTACTACCGGTTATTGGTGCCGCTCCAACTTGGGGGTCCCCACCAATGGATTCGATATATATGTAGATGACCAGAGGAGTGAACATGAACGCCTCCCATTCAAACAACAGTTTCCTCTTAATGTGCATATGTTCATTAAGTGGCATCCCTTCCAATCCAATCATATTTTCCCTTGACTTTTTTGTGTCATTAAGTTCAGGGAACATACTACATGTCATTTATGCGTCGTTTGACAGGACTACTTCCAGGCAACATCATGACAATCGCTCATAACGAAGGTCGTGAAAGAAACAGTGACAAGCCACACCCAGCATAAGTAGAAAAGGTGAACATGGATTCCAAAACATGCTAGAAGTTCGACAACTCCGCGAATCTATTTTCACTGGTCTCACAGAAAATCCATTTGGTCACTCACTTGCCCGTTATGAAGTAGTTACATCCGCATAGCTATATACCGATACACATAGAATGTAAATTTGCAATTGTGTATCTTTCTCCTTCTTTGAATTTGGCATTGTGCCAAATACTAATTCTGAGCTTTGGAACGAGAAGCATAAAGAATCAGCATCTAGCTTCGGTGTAACTCGGAGCAACAGGCTATCCCAAGTCTTTTCCTTCCGTGTTAATCATTCTATGTGAGCAAGGTTGTATTTATAGTTCGAAGTTACCGATTTTTTATTTTTTGCATGAAATGAATGCCTGCTGTAGACCGGATTTTTGGGAAAGCACAGACTGAGGTGAGGTGTGTCTCATGAGTCATAACTTATAGGGTAGCCGACCTGTGCTGCTGTCCGTGGACCGAGATTACCTCGGGCCTTACGCCACAAGTTGTCTTCTGGCTTCCCTCCGGAGCTAACGCAAAAGGTCGAGAAGCACTCGCCTCAATTGACCATCACTGATTATGGATTAGTTCATTCGTCCCGATCATCTGGGTTTCAGACGGCGCTTTGAGGCTCTCGAGTCGCTATATATAATGAGCGTTCGGAATAACTACTGCCAATTAACTGACTCGTTTTTTCTCAAACTCCAGCATCATGCAGTCTTTCATGTCTTCCAAGGTCTGGTTGATCACAGGTACGTCATTAGCTAAGGTTCCTCCGTTATTCACTCGTATCTCTTCATCATTCCGGTCATTTTACCGTATTACGAATATACAGGAACCTCATCTGGCTTTGGTCTCCGTCTTGCTCAGTCAGCACTCAACCGCGGCGACCGTGTGATTGCAACGGCAAGGTCTCTGAAGAAACTCCAAGATGCACTGGTTTCAAAGATCAATCCCGCTTATCGCGACAATATTCGCACATTACAATTGGATGTGACACAAGGGGAAGCTGCCATGAAAGTTAAAGCTGACGAAGCAGCTAAAATGTGGGGGCAGATAGATGTTTTAGTTAACAACGCTGGTGAGCTCCGTCCGATACAAAGACAAGGTGCAAGCATATTAACATTTTCGATCAGGTGTCGGACTCCCAGGGCTCTTAGAGGAGGGAGGGTAAGTTCGTTTATGTAGATCATTAATCTTCCCTCAAAGAGCCACAAGTACCGCGCACCTTCGGAGGCAGTTTGCCACCAATGTATTTGGTGTATTAGATCTAACTGCTGCAGTATTGCCTCATCTGCGTGCCAGTAAGGAGGGTACTATAACCGTAATAGGAAGTAGGTCTGCCTGGAAAACTGAAGTTCCCGTAAGTTGGTTTTTTTCCGGTACCTTAATTCTGTTTGAAGACTTTTCGCATCGTTCAGGGCATAGGTAAGAGTTTTTCAGAAGGAATTCCATCTGCTAATGGTCCACTGCGCTAGGTCACTATTCAGCTTCAAAAGCAGCTGTTCATGGTAAGTTGTAAAGTTAACCGTTGAAAGTGCGCAGCAATTGCATACTACCTCCAGCATTGACGGAGACGCTCGCCACTGAGGTTGCTCCATTCAACATTCGCGTTTTATTGGTCGTCCCTGGCTCCTTCTGCACTGAAGGGATATACAACCAGGTCTACAATACGAGCAATATAATTCTTGCCAACACCCCTCTTCGAGAAGAAAACATGGTCGGATTTAAAGCTCTCACACAAACTGGCAAGGGTGATCCGGCCAAAGCTATGGAGGCAGTTGTCGATATTGTCAAAGGAGAAGGCATTGCGAAAGGTCGTCCGTGGCCCAATTTGCTGGTTTTGGGTAAGGATGCAGAACGCGATGTGAGAAACAAGTGTAGCAAGGTTTTGAAAGCTCTCGATGAGTGGAAAGATGTTACATGTGGCGTCAATCCTGATTGACTATGCTTGGGAGAGGCATGTCTTTTTTTGACTATCTTCACTGTCCACACGGTTCTCATGTTCATTTCCCCATTGTTTTTTGACGCGCAGGGCCCATCACCTGACTATATCGATTTACTATGAGTTGAGCTGTCAGTTCGGTTGTTAATGATATATCATCACACCCAACAGTTTAGTTTCCGGGAGATCGAGACATAAATGATGACTTCGGCTTCTTGACGCCGCGGTCTATATAGTACATAGGTCGCATGGGCCGATCGAGAATATAAGCGGGATTGTTCAATGTGAAGGTATCTTTTGTTGGCCTGGAGGTTTTGCTTGTGAAGGTGTGAGTACAGAAAGTTGGGAGTTTTGTCGAGACTCACTGCATGCGCGCGAGGAATTGTATTGGTAGTATGACCGGTACGTACTTACACAGACTTCGTCCTGGCTACTACTAAGTATGTAGGTAATTTGATGGCTGCGTGGGAATCTTCCAGGACGGTTCCACAAACTGCATCCATCACACTAGTCACTCCAAATATTACGGTATGTGATTCTCTGAAGTTCAACATCGTCATTCTCGGCTTCACGATCTAGCAATGACTTTACGGGCGTTCTTGCGAATGAACACGTTACCTGACGTTTTCTCAAGGAAACTTACTACCGGAACACGTTTGTAGTGTATCGATTCTTGAAAGCTTGAACATCGTGTTGCCTTACGACACTCTGCACCGTTTTGACACTCCAGAACTCTGTTGGCAGGTTTCAGAGACTCCAAGACGCGCAAAGGATATGTCAGGTGCGTGATTTGATCCCTAGGTGCTCTTCTGTTCATCTAATCGTGCTTCTAGGTACAATAAGCCTACCTACCGGCTAACCCGAGCCTCGTGGGCCGTTCGCATGGCCAACCTGAATCGTTGTGTGATGGTGAGGATTTAAAGATGAAACGACAGCTTGAAGACGGTTTGCCAACCATTCCATTTGAACCGTCCTGTCACAAAACCTCAATCATCATGTACTGGCACGTGTACACGCTTTTCATACATATATCACCTCCTGCAAGGTCAAGCTCACCCCCTCCCCCCATACGCCCCTCGGTCCTTGCCCTATATCACTTCTCCGTCTTCTGCCTTCCACATGACGGAATCAAACCGCAATTCTTTGATGCAGGCCGGGGATGCCATCAGGAGATCTCTAACCCGTAACTCTCACTACAGCCATGCTAGCACGCATTCGTGGGTTATATCAAATCAGCAAAATCCTCCCCCTCCCCCTCCAGAGGATCCTTTGCCTTCAACTGTGGCGACACCGCACCCCTTTCCTGGTCCTTATCCATCGCCTGTGAGAACGTCTCGTCCTTTGCCAGACCCCCAACTACAAGCGCAGCACCATCGCCATCTTCGTACAACCAACGGTGAACTTACTGCCGTGACTCCAGATGATGATACGGAATACATGAATATTGATCCCAATATTCCTGGGCTAGAGGCCGGGTACCTTACTGAAGGTCTTGGTCGCGGCCGACAGGCTGACTCCCCAACTGCAGCTGACGTAGGCCCAGGAAGAGAGCGCGGTTTCGTCGGAGGCTTCGTGAGCGGCTTGAGACGACTACCGAGAGTTGTTCTCAAGTATCGTAGTTTTGGTGAGAAGAGGAAATATTTTAGACGGGCTACCTATGGTACTAGTGGAGGCACTCTTACTAACGGTACAATCACGAACGTCACAGAGACAGGGAATACTCTTCCGGTGTATGTCTCAAATCCTCCCACGCCTATAGCAGGTCCATCTCGATACGTTGAAGCACTAGAGATGCCCATTCCTCATCCAGCCGACTTGGAGGCGCCTGCGCCAGACATACTAGGCCCTTCTCTCAGTCAGCGCCGACGTCACCCCAGTTTTCGAGTTTCACCTCCATCAGAGGAAGCAACTGGGCAGGAGGGTACTACTGAACTCTCTGTAGACCCTGTACAGCCCACTCCTCCTACACCAGGAACACCTGGCCGTATTTCCACTGCAGTGACAGTCTACGATCTCTCCGATCACGAGTATCGCGCAGAAGAGCCTACTCTGCCCCTTCCAGGATCAACGCCAAATCGACTCTCAAATAGTCAGAGTCAGAACGTACGATCTTCTTCGGCCTCCATCCCTGCAGAGGCTCACTCACAAAGTCCTGTGCTTGCGCATCCGCTTCCTACTCCGGATTACCGTAAGATGACGTTTTCGTCATCACCACGTTCCCAAAGGACGATGTCCACGTTACTTAGCTCGGAACCTTCGTTCTCCTCCCAGCTCAGCCCAGTGAAAAGCTTCTTAGTCAAGCTGTATCGTCTCCCTTGGATCACATCAGATCGAGTGACTGCGGACTACCGTCCGGGTGGGCGTGACAGGAGACACCGTGTCGGCAATGGCCCCAAGAAACCTATGTCTTCGTGGTACAGGGGAAAACCAGGCGTGGTCCTCTCCGTCAAGGATGGAAGTGGTGAGCTCGACTTGCTGAGTTCGAACAGCGGTTCCAGGCGGGCGAGCACAGGTACCTCCTCCACGCCCCTTTCATCACCCGCTCTACACGTCCGCCATCGATCGTCTGATCACCAACGGACGCATCACCGCGAGCCTCGTCGCCATACGCGCGATGGTGAAAATTCAAGCCGGAGTCACGGACGATCTCACCATCGGCGGAACACATTACCATCTAAAATCAACATCCAGCCACAGAGCAGCCCCATGATTCCTGCTGTATATCCCTATCCCTATCCTTTCCCGATCCCGTATCCTACGTTCCCGCCACCACCACCGCCACCTCAGCGTGTACAATCTCAGTCTACCCCCCGTGGTCCACGACCCCATCGTACCCCAGCCCATCCTCACGGATATGCCCCATATCAGCCACCACAACCGCCTCCGCCAGTGTTTGTGGTGCACTCCCCAGCGCAGACTGCGAGCTCAGTCGAGGGTTTGCATGCACCGACACAGGCTCCTATGTACGTGCCCATGCCTCTTATACCTGGCGTTTTTCCTCCGGAGTCAACACAACCAGCCATGTCTTCTCCTGTCCCCCCTTTTCTCCCAGTTTCTCCTCCGACTGGAGAGGCTGTTCCGGCTGGCAGTGCTTAAACGACAACCTGAGCCATGATGGATGATGGATCAAGTTTCTTGTGGAACTCATCGCTCTTTAGTAACACTGATTCGCACCTCCGTTTCTTACTATGCGCTGTTCACTTTCCTCGTTCATAGTATAATCCCTATCTCCGTGCTTTTTTGTAGATTATCATCGATCAGGATGAACCTGAGTCAACGTCACGTATGTAATTTACGTTCTATAAAACTGGTATCATTACCGCTTGTCGTCCGGAAGCATAATCTGCATGCGCTGAACTTGTGTTTTCTGTGTTACAAGAACCTATTCAATGGAGGAGGCAACAGCTTTTGTGCTAAGGCAGAGATAAACAAAGATCAAATCCATTTGCTGGTATCAGAGACAGAACCAAAAGGTCCCTCATCAAATAATGCAGCAAAAAGAGATAAAAATATCCCCCGACGACACAAGCAAAGAACTGCAAGAGCAAGGTCATCGCGCCCCCGCGTTGCAAGCAGAGCACAGGGAACAGGGGCGACAAAAATTAGATAACCAATAATGGAGGCGGTGCCTCCATAATAGTGGTTAAACTATTAAGAACAGATACTACACTTGATCTAAGCCAAAAGGCCAGAGTGGTAAAGAAATACAGTGTTCCATGGCCAGGTTATATAGGGTGTTAGGCAAAAGGCACGGACCACTCGGCACACGTGACAATCCCATGATGTCATCACTGTTCGATGCGTTGTGTGGACTCTTCCCCCGTCTAGTAAGTTTGTAATGCAAATGCATTTGCTGTGACTAAAACCGCGCAACTATGGTACTGTCAATATTTGATGAGATTGGAGGCCGAGGAAGAGGCCTTAGATGGGGCAGGGCATAGGTACAAAGCTTCGCCTCGCTCCTTTGTTGAGGCTTTTCTCATTGTGTTTTAACAGTTCTTTCGCTTTCGCCGTCCATGGAGCCGCCGATCGACCGAGGTTATCCGAATAACTCCATCTTGACCGTAGTCCTCATACTCGACTAGTCAAGTTTTCATCTCTTCTCCACGTGTGTCACAGTCAACTCATTCATGTGCATGAAGGCTCGTCATGATGTTCCCCATCTTTTACTCCTGGGAGCATGCTGCGTCCCCTCTGTCGTCTCCGCGTGATTCCAAACAACCTCACTAGGGATCGGTGATTCAAACGAAGGCCCCTTCGTCATCGCTACTTCATCCCACTCCGGCCACTGCATCAAGAGAACCCCTCAAAAGATATCCACGTCATGAATGAGGACGCTGTGTCTGTCTTCGTCACTTCGATACCTCGTCCAGTCAGCTCCCACGCCCTGATAGAACCCACAAGGTAGGCTTTTTAAGTCCAATGATGATATGGTCTCATTCAGTTATCGGGGATGATCATCGTCTCGCACGGGCATTTATTTGATTGAAAATTGATACTCACCTGCCCCCCAGATTGACATAATCGACAGTAATCAACAGAACCTGAGACCTGGAAGCTACAGTGTGTACCACTCCTCATAAATATCCGAATTAGTTTTTCTGACGGACTCGTCCTTAGTGTTCCCTGTCCCATTTCAATCTTCACTCACAGAAGCGAGTCTTCTCTCTCGTAGCTGTAAGGTGCCTCAGGATTCGGGCATCTGGCAGAATATGTCGTGTGGACGATTGCGACGATTAATATGGAATTGGTTTGCAGTCAGAGAGAGATATCATATTGGACGTTTGATTTCTCAAGATAAAAGGATAATTGCCATTAGGATTCGTCTACCAAATAGATACTCTGTATGCTCGAAATAAGGCGACAGTGTCTTCCTTTTTGCAATTTCCAGTTTCCCTGGTAGATGTTATTTGAGAACGTTCGGAGTAACTCACTTGCGCATGAGACACCACCGTCGATGTTCATTCTGTCCGGATCTTCCTTTTCAGTGTGAAGACTTTGAGGATATGGCTATGCAAGAAAGATGAACGATTGTGATAGCGACATGGTAGCTTCAAGGGTGAATGACAGGCGTTCGATTGAGGTGATGAGGAAGTAGTTACAAAAACTGACGCGCGTCCGGAAATGAAATTCGAAAGCATTATTCACGGGGCTGTGATTGTAGTAGAGTTGCTCGGGCTCCCTTGGTAGGGTGGCGACTCCGGGAGCGATGAAAGAATGGAATCTGGAGTAAGGGTACACATGAGCGGTGGTCCTGAAGAACAGGCAAGACCCTAGATCAGGCTTCGTACCTTTACTGGTCCTCGATATTGTCTAAAATGCTCGATATACCGTCTCTTTTCCTCCTCGCCCACGCCCCACTCGTCCATATTCTCCAGCTCTTCGTTATTCATTCACCTCTTTCCCCTTACGTAGTTGAAGAGGTAACGCCCCGCTTTCTTGACCATAGTGGGCTTGGGTCCTTAGAAAATATACGTGGGTTGTAGCCGTCTCACTACACCATTGTGTACATGTCACTTCCACTCTGGTGTCCGAGGATCGATACCGGCTATTCATTCTTCTGCAGCACCCTACCGACCCATCCTGAGCTGGTGAAGGCTCTGGGAGAACGGCTCGTGCATCTTGGAGTGAGCATACATCGGACTCGCTCATAGGCATCGATGACTGAAAGTACCATCCGCTGCTGCGGCCGAGTAGACGATATCCGAAAGATTTGTAAGTCATACATCCTGGTAGTCCTTGAAAGCCTGCCTCTTCTCTAGGGTGCGGTGCACCGATCCAAGGCCTGAACCCACTCACACCGTTCTCATCCTCGCATGTCCAATGGGGAGTTTCCTCGTGTCATGATTCGTCATCCGTGCACACCTGAGCATGGAGGATCAAACACGAGATGGGGTATGTAGGTGATGAGGCCGATGAGACGAACACGAGTAAAGAGGGCCGGGCGGTAATGGGCTGGGAAGGACGACCAAGGTAACATTGTATCGTGTTTGGGAGTAGCGTGTGTCGTAGAGAGACGTCGGAGCTGCCTGGCGCAGTCGACCTTGATGAAAGTGTCCGTTGATATCTCAATGGCTTCGTTGCGGTATGGACTACCAAATGTATATGCATTAGATATGGGGGTTGATGGTACATGGATATGATAGACTTTACTTATTTTTGGTATCTGAATGAACCGAGGGTTATGTTCCAATGGAAAAACAGCGCAGCCTCCCTTTCTAACCCAACATTGATACCCGCCCCGAAAGCATACTGAGGAAGTTAACGTTGGTTGGGTTCATTATATGGTTGTTGAATGGACTATGATTACGATGTCTCTTGATTATAGATTCCAATATTTGACTGAACACGGAATGGGTATGGAGGGGACGATTGCGAAGGCAAGTAAAGAAGGTTGTGCGTGGATCGAAATCATCTGAGAAGGACGATTAAGGTGCCGTGTTCAGAGGGGCTCGCGTGCCGTAGAGAGGACGGGTCACCACCGGGGTGGGATGCGCCAGAATGGGACCATGGCTAGCGTTTTGTGATGAGGTGTGGATTTGCAGCTTAGTCGAGAGTGCGACAGAGCCTGTATATATTCAGCCTGCAAGTCGACCATGGGACAAATGAGACTCACCGAACGAAACCTTGCATAGCCCCGATTGTTCGCTCAAAGGCCTGACGCCCTACCCTGCACCGCTTGCATTCATTGGGTGGACGAGCCTTCGGAGGAATATTGATATCTCTTAATCATCAAGAGCGACGCGACGGATAATGGCCTGGGAAGGCTATTCAACGAGATTGTGATGACGGAATCGAAAGTCATTTGATGGTCACGACTAGTGGTCCGTGCGTGCCGTATGAAGTAAGCAGATTGATTGATCCCGGTTCAATAATCCAGTTGGACAAGAATGAATGCCCATTGCCCTGGTGTTCTCACACTATCGCTATCATCCATCGTGCACTCACCGATATCGCTATATTGCTCATCAACCATGTCTACAAACCAGAACATCACAGCTCCGTCAAAGGGAAAGCGCTTTCTTCACAAGACTGCCTCTTTCTTTCGCTCCAAAAGTCATGCCCGAGTCAATTCCTTCAGCGCATCTCTGCCTGGTTCTGTTCCTGCTGCAGACTATAGCCCTGCTCACACTTCTGGAGCTGCTCCTGAGCCAGGCTCTCCAGATCCAGGTAACCACATTGGTTTTCTCATGAGCTGCTTAGGCAGTTGAACTGACTCTATTCCCAGCTTCTGCTGAAGGCATGGCAGCCTTTCTGTTGACTGCAGAAAATACTGCTGAGTCTGGTGAGTACTCTCTTCATCTCATTGATGCTTGACCACCACTCCAATTATCCTCTTTTACTCTCCAGGCTCAAACATGACTGAGCTACTCGAGATAGCTTGGAATGGTGTTGTCCTTTTCCTCAAGAATGTTGAGAAGTCACTTGCTGGAACTCCCTTTAAACTTCCTGTTGGCATTGTCAATACTGTCATTGAACTTGGCACTGTGTGTCTGTCTCTTCTTCTTTGTGCAACATTGGCTTGAATTTATAATAGGCTGTCACTGACAACAAGGATGAGTTGCATGATTTGATGGTTCAGACTGCAAAACGTTTTGTTGTTGTGAAAGAGTCATTGGACCAGAGTAATGGTACAGATTCAGAGGATCTAGTGAAAGACTTTGCTAAGTGTGTATGATGCTATTGCTTGTGATTTTAAAGTGCTAACATAGCACAGGAAACTTGCTGCCAAATTTGATGAACTTGATAAACTATCTCAGAAGACAATATGGAAAAAACTTCTCCAGAATGAGAAAGACAAGTCTCAAATCAATGGCATATTCAAGGACATTGATGAACAGACAAAGAATTTCCAAGTGAGATCACTTAAATTTTTAGATGCATAGAAAATTGACATCAAGTTCTTTTAGGTTAGGCTTGCTCTCAAGATTGACAGAAACATTCATGGGTTGCAAGACTCACTTGATGTAAGTCACCTGCAAGAAATTTGAGGTTTGTAAACTGATTTGAATCTTAGAAACTACTACTGGATAGATGGCCTCATTCTGACAGGGCTATATATAATGCCAATGCCAATGATGTCCAAGGCTTGTCTCGTGGACCTTGTACATCAGGAACACGAGTCAGAATTCTTAAGCAGATTCATGATTGGGCTCAAGATTCATCTCCTAATAGCCCACAAATTTTTTGGTTGACTGGCCATGCAGGATCAGGAAAGTCAACAATTGCTTATACTGTGGCTCAGAACTGTGATAAAGGCATTAATGTGCTGAATAATCTTCAAGCTACATTCTTCTGCTCTCGACAGTTTGAAGATACAAGACTTCAGAAAAACATTGTTCCTACTCTTGTGTATCAGCTTGCTTGTCATTCACAACTTTTTGGCAAGTTTTTGTTGATTGCCAAAAAGAACTCAGCAACCAAGTCACTGTCAGATCAACTGCAGGACCTCCTGGTAGAGCCTTGGAGCAAGTTTATTAATAATCGGTCTTCTAACCTTCCACCATATCTTGTTATTATTGATGCCTTGGATGAAATTGAAGGAGAAGAAGGATCAAAATTTCTTCATGAACTACTTATAACTATCAGGAAAGGGTATTTGAATGGGATCAAATTCCTTGTTACAAGTCGACCAAACTATAAACTTGCTGAATTATGCAAGTCCTTTCCACCTGACTCAGTCTGTCGTCTTCAAGATGTATATCAAGAGGAGGCTGATAAAGATATTATGACATACTTGAATGCTGCACTTCCAGCCTTTCAAAATATGCCTGAGCTTACAGAGCTTATGCAAAATGCAGATGGCCTCTTTATCTATGCTTCAACAGCAGTGAAGTATATATTGTCAAATGTTAAATCAACTAAAGGAGAGCAGCATGAAAAGATGAGAAAACTACTTGACTTCGAAGCTCACAAAGAATCTTTAGTTGCTTTCAAAGGAACAACTCAAATTGACAAATTATATTGTCAAATATTGTCTGAAGCTTTTTTTGAAGTTGATGATGAGCATATTCCACCTCGCTTGTTAATTTTACATACAATTCTCTGTGCAGAAGAGCGTATATCAACTTCTGTTGTTGCAGGACTTCTTGCTAATGGAATAAACACAGAGGTGGAAGATATGAAGGAGCGAGCTGACAGTGTTGTTGAACAACTTCATGCAGTGCTATATATCAAAGATGAATGTGTCTTTTGGTATCATGCTTCATTTCCAGACTTTATCTTCAATAAGACACGATCATCCAACATTTCTCTGACATCTGCATATTTTTCAACAAGCTATGACATTGATATGTCATGTGATGCCAATATTCACCATGCTTCTCTCACACAGTGCTGTTTTAATATCATGTTAAAAGATCTTCACTTTAACATGTGTGACTTGCCTTCATCATTTCTCTATGATTCTGAAGTGCCCAATCTTCAAACTTGTGTTCATGAGAAAATTTCAAGTGCTTTAAAGTACTCATGTCAACACTGGGCTCAACATATACTTAAGGCTACACCAAGGGAGCATGAGAGTATCAAATCTCAAATAGGAAATTTTCTTGATATAAAAGTGCTCTTTTGGTTAGAAGCAATGAATCTACTTAAATCATCCAGTTATTGTCATCTTATGCTTCAACAAGCACGTGAATGCATTACAAAGGTTAGATGTTTACAATTAATATTAATACAAGTACTGATATTCATGGACCCAGAACATGGAAGAAGATTTAGGCCTTGAGCATAAGCTAACTGAGGCTGCCAACTTTGCTGCCTATTTTAGCAGAAGTGAAGCTGCTTTGTCAACACCACATTTGTATATTTCATCTTTGGCAACATGGTTAGAAGCAGGGACCTTATCAGAAAGATGGAAGAAAGATTTTTCCATCCCATCTCTGAAGGGACACAGAAACTACTCAATGCCTTTGGTAAATATATTCCAAACAGCTGAGGTTGATTGTGTCTCATTTTCACCTGATGGCAAGTGGATTGTCTCTGGCTCAGGTGACAACTCTGTAAGGATATGGGATGCCTCCACTGGTTCACAGCTCCAGGAGTTGAATGGTCACAGCAATGCAGTCACATCTGTTGAATTTTCATCTGATGGCAAGTGGATTGTCTCTGGCTCTTATGACAATTCTGTAAGGGTGTGGGATGCCTCCACTGGTTCACAGCTTCAGGAGTTGAATGGTCACAGTCATATTGTTACATCTGTGGGATTTTCACCTGATGACAAGTGGATTGTCTCTGGCTCAGATGACCACTCTGTGAGGGTGTGGGATGCCTCAACTGGTTCACAGCTCCAGGAATTGAATGGTCACAGTAGCTGGGTCACATCTGTTGAATTCTCACCTGATGGCAGGTGGATTGTTTCTGGCTCAGATGACCACTCTGTAAGGGTGTGGGATGCCTTTGCTGGTTCACAGGTCCAGGAGTTGAATGGTCACACTGACACAGTCACATCTGTTGAATTTTCATCTGATGGCAAGTGGATTGTCTCTGGCTCTTATGACAAGTCTATAAGGGTGTGGGATGTCTCCACTGGTTCACAGCTCCAGAAGTATGGTCACAATAGTGAGGTCACATCTGTTGGATTTTCACCTGATGACAAGTGGATTGTCTCTGGCTCCTGGGACAACTTTATAAGGATGTGGGATGCCTGGACTGGTTCATGGCTCCAGGAGTTGAATGGTCACAGTGATGGAGTCACATCTGTTGGATTTTCACCTGATGGCAAGTGGATTGTCTCTGGCTCTTATGACAACTCTGTAAGGGTATGGGATGCCTGCACTAGCTCACAGTTCCAGAAGTTGAATGGTCATGCTGATACAGTCACATCTGTTGGATTTTCACCTGATGGCAAGTGGATTGTCTCTGGCTCAGATGACCACTCTGTGAGGGTGTGGGATGCTTCAACTGGTTCACAGCTCCAGGAATTGAATGGTCACAGTGGCTGGGTCACATCTGTTGGATTTTCACCTGATGGCAAGTGGATTGTCTCTGGCTCTTATGACAATTCTGTAAGGGTGTGGGATGCCTCCACTGGTTCACAGCTTCAGGAGTTGAATGGTCACAGTCATATTGTTACATCTGTGGGATTTTCACCTGATGACAAGTGGATTGTCTCTGGCTCAGATGACCACTCTGTGAGGGTGTGGGATGCCTCAACTGGTTCACAGCTCCAGGAAT
>JAGGAX010000090.1:0-26642 GCA_017657335.1 Termitomyces titanicus | reverse complement strand
GAGATTTGCCCCTTTTGGATTTTCTCTTGTTTTTGGTGGCTTATATGTACTGTACAGTTACTTCCCACACTTCCAGAGCCTCTGAAGCGTCGTCTCTGGCATAGGGGATCCCCAGACTTGTTTTCTTTGGATCTCCCTCTGCCAGGTGTGTAGTTATGCATGTATATATCTGTACAGTACTCAATAGACTTTGGATCTCCCTCTGCCAGTTGTGTGATTTAGCCACAGCCTCTCAGAGGTCGCCCTTACAGGAAGAACCTGTCCAGACTCTAAAAATTCTTGGATTCCATTCACTGACATCTCTTCTGAAGTCTACAAGACTCTCAAACATTGGCATTGCTGAAATCCTCAACACTGATAAACCCACTATAGTGGTGAATAGGTTTTTTGACCTTAATTAATGTGACACATCAGTCACATGATCAGCACATGACTAAAGACAGGAAATCTGTATGACTTCTAGGTGCACAGGCTGACTCAGACTGCTATTGTTAAAGCAGTAGTCAAAGAGCTGACAAAATGTTCACACCGACTCACAGACAATTCACCGAAATAGTGTCTATATAGTTATAGTTTCTACTTACAGATTACTTGACCCTGTATATTGTACATATTTACTTACTTCTGGACTTCTTTGCTTACTGATAACAATGCCATGCTGACTGAGCATTGGCCTTGCTGACTGATAGTGTACTAAATGCCAGGACTAATTTGCTTACTTACATTTTCTCACAAACTTAGTATAAAAGCTGTACTAAATCACTAAAACAAGAACAAGTTCCATTCAGACTTCAGAGCTAGTTCATAGTAAACCTCATCATCTATATCGCCCTCATTTTTGGAATTGTCGCCAATACTTGATACTTGAACATAGTCAGTTAGGTACTTTAGTTGGCCTAGTTCAACCAGAGTCACCAGTCAGGTGCCGACCTGTCCGCAGATATCATTCATATCCATGCCCTCACCTTTCCCCATCATCATCGACATCTACCAGGGGCAGTAACTTGTCCCTCAGCACTGCTTGCAGAAGCCTAAGGCAAGCGGGAAAATGGCAACTAGTCTCTACCAACCTCCTTCCCTTCAAATCTGAAAGTGCACTGCTCAAATTTGACTACCACCACTCCAGCAATTGATCAT
Organism: Termitomyces titanicus; assembly: GCA_017657335.1. NCBI lineage: Eukaryota > Fungi > Basidiomycota > Agaricomycetes > Agaricales > Lyophyllaceae > Termitomyces > Termitomyces titanicus. The sequence goes on along the minus strand of JAGGAX010000090.1, from coordinate 25,505 downwards.
GTGATCATGTTTACTTCCCACTTCTCAACTCTCTCTTTCAATCATCATATGTTTGCAAAGGTGGGCTTACAAAGCATAAATTCAATTTTGACTTATAGGCTGTACTTACATGGCACAACCAGCTCCTAAGCATCAAATCCTTCCTGATGTCAAAATACTAAGACTGTAAGGGACAAGCTTCTGGGCAAGATGGTATATATTACAGTTGGTCATTACAAGGTATCGTTGTAAATGTTTTGCTGATGACTTTCTCAAAGTCCCTCATATTTAACAAGGTATTATTCATATCATAGACAGCTAAGAAAATTAACTCTAACTAGAGGTGTAGGTAACCCACTTCCTCCCTCTCTTATCAAAGGAGTCAGGTGGGGCCCATGCAGGTGATTTGGAGACTAAGTAGCCACCGAGTCTATTAATTGATACATAAATGCTTATGTAATACAATATGGAAAATTAAGGAGTAAATTACGTAATTCTAAAAAATGATCTCATGAGTCTTTCTCTGTAACTTTTCTGAAATTGACTTGTCTGCAGAATGGTTAGAGCCAACAAGACTAGCCGGCCTGACTCGAAATCAGGAAAGTATTTACCATCTCATAGTAAGGCCAATGCAGCTGGCTATGCTAAAAGGCACTCCAAGCAGGCCAAAGCTCTCAACGGATTGGGCTCTGATGTGTATGAATATACTCCTGAGGCGACTCGTCGGTCAAAAGTGGTTCTCGACTTGGATCGTGATGAGGCCGCAGAGTATGGTGTTGGTCTAGACGGCGATAATGAAGCTCGAGAAGAGCTGCGAGCACGGTTAATCGGAGAAAATAGGGACGACGAGATGATAGATAGTGGGGATGACGAAGAAATTGACAGTGATGCTGCCTTCGAAGAAAGTGATGAGGAACGCTTTGCCGGCTTTTTCTCAACTAAAAAGGCGAGTGTCAGATCTATCTTTTCTCAAAAGGGTCTTAATGTTCTCCAAAACAGAATAAGAGGCCTCATGCAAAGAAGCCGAGTGTAAGATTCGCAGAGGTTGACCTGAATGAGGATGAGAAGGGTGAAGAAGATTCACAAGCGAAGAGTACGGCTTGTGCTAAAGAAGATAATGAAGAGGAGGAGGAAGGTGATTCGGACGAATTCATCGACGTCCTGGATGTCCTAGATGGGCGAGGCGAAGTGGACTGGGACAGTGGTGATGAAGCCGCTACGAAACTTTCAGCCAGAAATCAGGTAACACGGAGCCGGCCAAGCGACATTGACGAGGATGGGGATAGATCCGGCCAACGAGAAGGCGACACCGATGAGGAGATGGAGGAAAACGATGCTGAAGATGACGCCTCCGAAGACGAAGACAAACTTGCATCGACACCTTCTGATACTGAGGATGTAGAGCCAGCAGATGCCCTCAATGACCTACACAATTTCATCTCTACCCTCGACACAACGGCGAAGAAGCGCAAGGTCTCTGATGATGATCCCTCAGCGTGCGCGGAACGAAAACCAAAGCAGCGCAGAGTGATTCTCAAGGAGCAGACAGAAGCTGGTGCTGAAAACGAGTTCCGAGTTCAAAACTTTGGTATGTAACTCTTAACAGCACCGTCGGTAAAAGGAATTCACTCGTCTCTTTACAGGCGCGAAGCTCAACCTCGAGGACTTGCTCGCTCCGTTAGCGTCACAATCCTCGACGCTTCAGGCATTGAAACAATCAACGAGAGCCCTGGCGTCAACGTCTTCGAAAGTGAAGACTCTGTCCGCACCTCTGCCTCAAAGAGCGCAGGAGAGGCTTGATCGTGAAGCTGCCTACGAGCAGACCAAAGGTGAATTGAATAAGTGGTCTGACACCATGAAAAAAATTCGGGAGGTGCGGTTGTGTTCTCTTCGCCGCCCTCTTTTCTCGATTTATGATTTTTGACAGGCCGAAAATTTGAGCTTCCCCTTACAAGCACCAAATGTGACCCGAGTTTCCAATCTCACATTAGCGGCAAAATTCAAGGTGAAAGCTTTCGAAATGCTTCCGAAACGACATCATTGATTTCTTTCTTAGCCCACTACACCTCTCGAAAGTTCGGTTGACGCACTCCTCAAGTCTGCCAAGCTGCGAGAGGAGGACATCCAACAAACTGAGGAAAACATGCTCAAAATGAACAACCTTTCTGTGGAAGAGGTTGAGCAACGGCGGGCTGAGTTGAGGAAGATGCGAGAGCTAATGTTCCGGGCAGAGATCAAGGCGCGGCGGATCAATAAAATCAAAAGCAAGACGTATCGGAAGATTAAACGGAAACAGCGGGAGAAGTTGGGTGAGAAGTTGGAAGACGGTGAGGGAAGTGAAGGCGAGGGGCTAAAGAGGGAGGTGGAGCGAGCGAAGGAGAGGGCGACTCTTCGGCATAAACATACTGGGAAGTGGGCTAAGAAGATGCGGTCAAGGGAGGGAGAAGAGGGGAGACAGGAAATCGAAGAGATGTTGGCACGAGGCGAGAAGTTAAAGAGAAAGATAAGAGGAGTGGGAAGTGACGATGAAAGTAATGTGGATGATGAGGATGATGATGTCGACGAGGGCTCTGGAGATGAAGGGGACATCGAGCGGATAAAACAGGGTGCTTTGGACGAGCTTCAACGTCTAAAGGACGATGGTCCACAAATTGAAGGCGGCGGAAAGAATAAGAGCAAAAGTATCTTCGAAATGAAGTTCATGAAAGATGCGATGGCGCGACAAGAGCGGGCCACGGATAAAACGGCGGATGACTTTGTCAGGGAGATGGGAGGCCAACTAGGCGACGCCGACGGTACTGATGTTGAGACACCTGAAGTTGATTCCGCTAGCGGAGTTGTTTCTCAACGTGTTGGTGGACGAATATCCTATCACCCTGGGACTGCGGTATGGGTACCTTTGCTTCTATAGTTTGCATGACGAGACTGACAAAAATTTAAACAAGCGCTTGATATTGCCAAGTCGTCCACTAGGTTCGCTAGCATCCGACACGTCAAGCGTCACTCTCAAATCCACAGATCTCGTTTCTCCTCCTCCTCAGTCACCGTCAGAGTTTCAGCGTCCGATTGTCCCTCTGCTAACAACTTCTAGCGCCAATCCTTGGCTTGCCTCCTGCGATACTGAATCAACCTCCCTCAAGGCCCCGAAAAAGAACAACGACGTGGTCGTGAGCAAAGACAGTACCGCTATGGTCAAGGCCAAGAATAAGCTTAAGAAACTCGCCCGGAAGAGGGGCGAAGAGAAGGCGAAAATCCTTGATGATGCTGTTGTGGAAATATCCGTTGATAAGGTCCTGACACTGGATGGTACACCCGATTCTACCCAATCTAGTCTTGCGCCTGTCTCGAGAAGTTCATCTACGGCGGCATTGAAGGCTAAAACTGCCCAGCCTTCTTCGACTGTCGCTCATGGGGATGCGAACGATGACGACGATGCTAACAGTGAGGTCGATGCAATAGAGAAGGCCTTGGAGCTTAAAGGCAAGGGGAAGGCAAAACTTCCACAAGCCTTCGAGCAAAGGGACTTGGTCGCTCTGGCATTTGCTGGTGACGACGTCGTTCACGTACGTCGTTTTGATTTGTTCGGGTCGAAACGCTCTAATGCCAGTTATGAACAGGAATTCCAGGAGGCGAAAAAGCGCGAAATCGCCGCAGATGCGCCACGGGAGGTTGACACGACGATACCTGGCTGGGTGTGTTTGTTTTAATATTCTCCAGTGTCACGCTAAGCTCATATCTCCGACAGGGTTCATGGGGTGGAGCAGCTATACGCCCAGCACCTCCTAAACCACAACGAATAAAGAAGATAGCGGGCATCGATCCCACTACCCGAGCTGATTATGGGAAAGGACACGTAATTATCTCGGAGAAGCGGGACAAGAAAGCCGCGAAATACCTCGTGAAGGATCTGCCATACCCGTACACGAGCAAAGCCCAGTTCGAGAAAGTCATGGAGCGACCTTTGGGAACGGAGTGGAATACGAGGGTGGCATTCCAGAAGGCAACGATGCCTCGGGTTGTCAAGAAGGTACGTCTGGTCATGACACTTGCATAGACGCTTGTTGATTTGATTCGTGGCGCAGCCTGGCATGATTATCAACCCGATCGAGAAGTTTGCTTCAACGTAATATAACTAACCATACATATCCTTAGGCATATTTGGTCAAATTTTGAAATTTGATGTCTTACTTCTTTCTACGCAGCTCGTCCTTCATTCATGAGATGGGACTTAAAAATTTATGGGGCAATATTCTGAACATATGCCAGAAACATCAACCGAAGCAGTTTCTCAAAACTCATTTGATCTTGAAGTCGACCTATTATCCAATTTTACGTACTCTCCGTTGTGCTAATGATAACCAGTGATAACCTCTCAGCAGGCACTCACTCTTGCAGCAATTTATCATGGGAAAAGTGTAAAATTTGTTACGATACATCAGGTCGCCTTATAAAGATATAGCTTCTCTTATCTATTCAATCTCATGACATACTAGATGCATGGTTGAACACTACTTTTCGCATCAGTTCGAACTTCGTTGTCAGGTATTTTGGATGTATTTTGTATTTTAAAAATAATGTTTTATGACGGACGCGATCAATATTCCCACGACCACTTATCCCTCTCCCTCCACGTTAATCTCGACTTGCGTGTTCGTCATTGATCACGATGACCTCGCCGGATTCGCCATGCTACACCATCGTGTTGGAGTCCAGTGCAGAACATCCGTCTACTGCTGAACTACGCTCTGGGTTGGAGAAGGGCTCGGACGAAGTCAAATTGGACACGTTGCGCAAAATCATAATTTCAACAACCAATGGGAGCCCTCAAGTAGGCCTTTCATCCTTATTTCTACGTGTAATATGCTCACAATAGTACGGTGTGATGGGTAGCCCACGCTGATGATGCCGATCATCCAATACGTCTTGCCTTCGCGTAATAAACAGCTCAAGAAGTTGCTACATTTCTACTGGGAGGTGTGCCCGAAGTATGACGACAACGGAAAGCTCAAGCAGGAAATGATTCTTGTTGTGTGAGTGGCTTCGTCAGTATGTTAGCGTTCCAAGAGTTGACTGGCTTATTCTCCAGTAATGCTATCCGAAATGACCTGGTGAGCCTGGATTTCATATTCTGAGCCATTTTAATGATACATCCACATAGCAACATCCCAACGAGTACATTCGTGGTGCTACGCTACGCTTCCTCCAGAAAATTTCCAAAGACGCCGAACTTCTCGAACCTCTCGTCCCAACGTGTCGGTCATGTCTTGAGCATCGGCATTCATACGTCCGAAAAAATGCTGTCTTCGCCATATATTCTATCTTCCGCGAATTTGAACACCTTATTCCTGACGCTCCGGAACTCATGTATACGTTCCTTGTGGCTGAAACCGACTCGACATGCAAACGTAACGCGTTTGTCTTCCTTGCTCAGTGCGCAATGCCGAAAGCGGTGGATTATATCCTCAGTATCTACGATACGATACCGTCTCTGGATGAATCGCTGCAAATGAGCATTATAGAAGTTATTCGATTAGATTGCAAGAGTGATTCAACACATAAGGTACGTGACGTTGAGGTATTCTGAGAGCTCTTAGTAAATCTTCTCTAGTCCCGATACATTCGATGTATCTTCGAACTCCTCGAAACCTCTTCTCACGCGGTCAAATACGAAGCTGCAACGACGTTGACTACTCTCACCCAGAACCCTGCTGCCATCAAAGGTACAAAACAAATACATCCTGCCTCATGAGACTTAATCTTTTCTACAGCCGCCGCTTCTTGTTTCATCAACTTGGTAATTAAGGAATCAGATAACAATGTGAAGTTAATTGTTCTGGACCGCCTTGAAAGCCTTCGTTCGAAACATGGTCACATACTTGATAGCCTGATTGAGGATATTCTCCAAATTCTGTCAAGGCAATTTCCCTTTTTTTAAATCGGTAGCTTCACACTAATTCAGTCATAGTGCTGACATGGAGGTTCGTCGGAAGGCAATGGCAATTATCCTGAGCATGACGTCGAGCCGAAATGTGGAGGAAGTTGTCTTATTCCTTAAGAAACAGTTGCTAAAGACACAGGAAGCCGACTTGGAGAAGGTATATGTCAAACACCTCTCTGAATCAAATACACACTATCTAATCAAATCTGCAGGCTCCTGAGTACCGACAACTGTTAATACAGTCTATCCACGTCACCGCCATCAAGTTCTCCGAAGTTGCGGCTAGTGTCGTTCACGCTTTGATGGAATTCCTTGGTGATTCCAACAACCCTTCAGCGCTTGATGTCGTCTCTTTCGTCCGGTAAGCCCATTTTGCTGTCATGCGCGTGGACACTGGTTGAGCAAAAACGTAGTGAGGTCGTTGAAAAATTCCCGCATCTCCGTGCCACCATCACCGAAAAGCTCATATCCACACTGCCTGAGATCAAGTCAGGTAAAGTTTTCCGTGGTATTCTATGGATACTCGGCGAGTATGTCGAAACCACCACTGACATCCAAAGGACAATGCGCGAGATCCGTAAAGTGCTTGGCGAGATTCCAATCCTTGCATCTGAGCAGCGTTTGCTTGACGCTGCGTCGAACGAAGGTGTTGGTGAGGAGGGTGAGGACAAGGAGAAGGAGAAGGAGAAGGAGAAGGCGGTGGCATCTCGCCCACGTGTACTGGCGGACGGAACGTATGCAACGGAGACGGCTTACTCAAGCACGACTGCTGCCCGGCTCGAGGTGGTTAAGGCTGCGTCTAAGCCGCCGTTGAGGACGCTGTTGCTTGGCGGAGACTTTTTCACGGGCGCGGTGCTGGCTGCTGCGCTTACGAAGCTTGTCCTTCGATTTGCTGAGAAGTCGACGGATGTTGCTGCAGTCAATACCCTCCGGGCTGAGGTACGGATTTTGTCAAACAAAAACCTCTGTCCACTCACCCTTTATCCAGTCTATGCTGATCATGACATCGATCATCCGAGTTGGCCAGTCCAAGTTTGTTACTGTGCACATTGATGAGGACTCCAATGAACGCATTATGAACTGCATCCAGACTCTCAGTGAGCTTGATGCACAACCTGCCGTTCAGGAGGTCTTCTTGAAGGACACGAAAGCTGCTTACTCCAAGATGCTTGGTGCCCAGGAAGTTGGTCGTTCCCTCTCCTTGTTGTCCTCTTCGCTGATCTTTAGTGATATGTTATAGAAACTCGCCGCTGAAAAGAAGGCATCTGAAGCTACGAAGGCTGCTATCGTGCAAGTTGATGACCTTTTGTCTTTTCGCCAGTTCACAAAGAAGACGGCGGACGACGCCATCGATGTAGGTTATTCTAAGTTTTCCTTATTTCTCAACTAAAACAAGGTATATAATCAGTACGACGAAGACCTGGGACGTGCAACTGGCGCTGGCGAACAACAAGAAGATTTCATGTCGAATCTCAGCCGCATCTCTCAGCTTACCGGTAGGTGGTCTTTCATCTTGAGTTACACGACCGTGTCCTGATTGCCTAATAACCCTTAGGATTCTCGGATCCTATATATGCCGAGGCCTATGTCAAGATGCATGGTTTCGACATCCTTCTAGGTACGTCATCACTTACTATCTCTATCATAGCACCCTTCAGTGACCTTGTTCATGCAGACGTCCTTCTTGTCAACCAAACCGCCAACACCCTACAGAACTTGTGCCTTGACTTTGCAACGCTCGGAGATTTGAAGATCGTCGAGCGGCCGTCTGTCTTCACTGTTGCGCCCCACGGCTTCCAAAGCATCAAGGCTACAATCAAAGTTTCATCTACCGAGACTGGTGTCATTTTTGGAAGCATTCTTTGGGAGGGCCCGAACTTGTCCGAGGCTTGCGTCATTCTGAATGATATCCACATCGATATCATGGATTACATCAAGCCAGCGTCCTGTAACGAGGCCCAGGTATGTCTCCACCGTTGTGCCCGCGACTTGAGCCCTAAGTTTTTACTTGTAGTTCCGGAGCATGTGGACCGAGTTTGAATGGGAGAACCGGGTCAATGTTTCGAGTCCCGTATCGTACGTCCTCAAGCAATGTTTTTAACTAGTCTTGTTTAGGGCTACTTGACAGGGATCCCCGGGAATACCTCAAACATGTTATGCAGGTGACGAACATGTCGTGTCTTACACCGGAAGGCGCCACCTCAGGTGACTGTGACTTCCTCTCTGCCAACATGTATGCACGAAGTCTATTTGGTCAGTCCTTCTCAACACGACAACTAATGTAGCCATCACTAATTACGGTGACACAGGTGAGGATGCTTTGGCAAATCTTAGCATTGAGCGGACAGAAGCGGGCGGGATCACAGGCCATGTGCGCATTCGTAGCAAGACACAGGGTATTGCATTATCCTTGGGTGACCGGATCACCATGAGTGAGTTCACGTTGATGGTGACCATCCAGAACACCAGCTAACAGTGGACCTACAGCTCAAAAAGACAAAAAACCTCTTACTGTATAATTCATAGTCTTTCATATTATTCTTCTATTCTGACTAGACAATGCATGGGATACCTTCAAGAAGCAGCGTGTGCGATGAGGATTTATGATTGGGGATGAAAGTTGGAGGCCGTCTGCTTTCGAGAAACCTCACCTACGTTTAGTTACTATCCAAGAGATCTGAGCGATGCAACCGATAATCATTGACTATTGAGTTTGGAAATGCTTTACAGTACAGATAGCCCGGGGTGCACTATCGCTCGTTTGAAAGGTGTAAGCGTCGCATCACGATAATAAAATCAAGCCTCGCAAGACTTGTTCTTGTTCTATCTGGCTCGTTCGCCAGTCTTGGACCGTTTCAACCAAAGGTGACCGCATCACCCTAACGGATATCGAAGGAACGTAACTCTTTCGTTCCTGGAGGCAGAAGCTGCGGGAGACGTCCAGGATTACGTCGGGATTCCAAGTGTGTTCCGCTTTTTCCAGTGAATGAGAATATCAATATAAACCTTTGGAAGTAAAACATGCACATACCAATTGAATATATGTCTGACGCTCTTGCGGGGGTAGAGCATTGAGCTGCTCTGGTGTCATCGTAATAACACGCATGATCAGCGCCTGTCGGAGTCGAATGTCAGTCAACAGAGGGACTCCTTCAATCCCATACCGTCGAATAATCATACCTTCTGTTCTTCGGGTATAGAAGCAAGCGTATCTGGAAGCCTAGTTGGAGCTGGTTGTGAAACCGGCGCTGCGGGTGGGGTGTTATACCCTGAATATCCATACATGGGCTGAGGCTGGCTGTAGCCGTACCCTGCGTTCGAAGATGGCTGCTGCTGGTAAGGAGGTTGACCGTATGGTGGTTGTGGATGTGACTGGGGCGGTGGGGTTCCATTTGAGTATGGATATGGTTGAGCAGGCGGTGTGGTGGTGCGATAGTGTTGAGCCTGTGGCTGCATATGTGGTGGAAGCGCAGGGACGGGTGTTGATGAAGCTGATGACTGAGAGCTTGAAGGAACACTAGCTCGCGGTGTTGGCGCTGGTATTGCGTTTGTGGCTTGTCGGGAGTTTGTCCCGAATTCTGCCAGTGTTTTCTAGCACCCTGTCTTAGTTAAATGGACCGAGCACAGTACTGTGTCTTTGACTTTACTTGAAAGACCTCAAAATTAACTGCGTTCAGCTTCACCATAAGAGTCATAAGAGCATATGCTATCTGAGGCTGGCCATTGAGAATAGTCCGAGCTGCTTCGGGTGTAGTTTTCTAAGACATATTGGATATTAGGATCATAAATGTTCTATGAAAAGAATAGAAGAACCTTCAATTGTGTTAACAGCTCTAATAATTGTTCAGAAGCCAAATTTTGGCTGGACATAATCAACGGTAGTGAACAAAAGTATATTCACAATTTCCAAAATTGGCAGTCCAGAGTGGAGTGCCGATTTGCCAACACAGACAAATATCACGTCTTTTCTTTTCAACTCTCATGAGGACGCGTCAAAAAAAAATTGAATGAAACATGTTCACTCGATTGTTGTACGCAAATTCCGCGAACGGCAACCAATCTAACCAGTCATCTTGATATAGTAGTGGACAAACGCTGGCAGGGAAATCTTCAACTCCAATTCGCCCTCTCTATCTGACCCTCTGTTTGAATGCGGTATGCCGTCGACAACGCCTGTTTTATGCCCAGCTCTCCGCATCCTCCACAAATACCGTGCCACAAACCGCAGCCTTAGATCTGACACCACTGTTTGGGGGGTCGGTCCCATGCAGGCTACCACCGAGAAATATATCGAATGCTCTTCTAACTACCAGTCAGCTATAGTTTTGACTGTTTTTGATTCTAAGCCAATTCAAAGGTATAGCTAGGTCTATGCTCGCTGAAAGACGGATAAATTATGCCCGCGCTCGTATAAACTTCCGTCGAATTCGTTGCATACACGTTGCAACGCTTTTGAGCCCACCTCACGCTCAATACGGATCCAGAAACTATGCATATATTCCAGAATCGTTGGCCCCCCGCCCGGGGGAAAGTGACCTTCCCACACAGACTTTGAAAGCCAGATCAAGCGCCTCAGACCAGGCGACTGATCGATAACTATCGGGGAATTCCCAACCAGGTCGTAGAGTGGGCCACTCTGTCGTGTTTTCAAAGTACAGAGGAGAACCACAACCCTCTGGATTAGATCCCCTCGTACTCGAAACTCTGCAAGGGTTTCAATGCCCCGCCTCAAAAATGCGTGGACCGCTTCCAGGAGGAATGACGTTGCCAATAACTGGGGAACAACGGGACTTGTAACGTTCTCCAGCACATGAGGCTCAAGCCAGAAAGAGGCGTATTTCAGAGTACGCTTCATGACAGAAATGAAGCCACGGAATCGTGGATCGTGTCGGTTAGCTGGATCAAAGGCGTGTTCGAGAAACAAAAGCCGATTGACTTTTGTGTGTGCATTTTTAGCACCTCGATGGAAATTTTGAATTCTGGTGAGGTAGTCTTCGTCGAAGACAGACAGGTGCTCGAAGATAGCCATCGCACGAACGTCAGGGCAGCACCTCTTTACGCTGCACGAATGTCGAGCATTACAATTGGGTTGGCACCCGCTCACATCGCCACGACATCCCCGACAGAAGACTGTCAAACAAGCCGGATTCGGACAACGGAGATGGAGAATCGCAAGTTGCGGGGGGTCAGCTCCTCTTGCACGATTCTGATGCACACAACCTTAGTGTTTCCATATCAACCTTGGGATGTATGACTTACAGCTGGGATGTTCGTCCCGCACCTGGTGCAGGTAAAAGGTTCGACAAGGAAACGCCTGAAATCGCTCTTGCGAAGTTCATAAATTGGGAAAGTCCCGGTCACGTTCTGTTGTGCAAGTTTCACTTCAGACCTCCTATGAGCGTTGGCGGGCTGCGATGTTTTTTGTCGATGATCCCGTATACTATTACGGAGAATGGAGGGAACCAGGCGATTGAGACGAGAATATGCACCATCTGTCGAAGCTGGGTTCTTATCTGGAACTGGAACTGGAACTGGATTGTAGGGAGGTGGGGGTGGTGGAAACGGACGACCAGATACCTCTTCGACGAACTCTCTGAACTGATCCAAGAGTCTCGGAAAGTCGGGATCGCTTGGCATGTTCAGTACACAGATGAACTCTTCTAGCTCTTCCTGGGAAATCGTCCAGGAAGTGTGTATTACCTCGAGTTGTTGTGGGGTGAGTGGGCCGTTCAATACATCTATGAGCTGCTGTAGCAGTTGGGAGTCATGTACGTGATGTACTAACAGTCGCATCATAGGTTCCGCCGCGGGGACGTGGGGCACAAGCAAAGATAGGACCTGTTGAATCTGTTGCTTGCGACCTGGCGCCATAGATTGAAACCGAGGCATAGTGGAATCAGCAGGCAGCGACGACTCTACACGGGTAGTTGTTGGTCTTTTCTGGAAACAATCAAGAAGCCCGGACCAGGCTCTTCGAGGTAGACAAGTACCTTCATTTTGTCTTGCCTGTTGAGGTGGAGTTGTTGAGACGCTTGGAAAGTTTGTGTAGTAACCTCCATTTGGTGTTCGGAATGCTACGTGTTTGTTCGAATTCCGCCGCCGACGTTTTGCGTGATCTAGCCGATCAGATTTGGGGCGATAACCGGATCGTTCTACGTGTTTATATTGGTCGAAGGAAGCCTGATTAAATTTGGGAGCATCACGAATTGAATTGACGGATGGGAGACCGTGATCTCCTAGTACAGGGAAATCATTTTGGTGTGGGCTGAGTGCCGAGAAAGGTTTCGCTGGACGTGAATACTGTTCGAACCGATGAGGGCCTACTGTAGGGCGCGAAGGGAGAACGGGCATTGAAGACTCTTGGAGGATGAGAGTCAGTGTACTGAGTAGCAAGCAAGGTTGTAGATCGTTGGCCTCGTAACATTCTGTACATATGTCTCTCGACTTGTGGGTGTCTCTATTATTCTATTCAAGGACCAATACCAATCAATGGTCCAAAGTAAGGTTCAAAAACCTTGTTTTTGTTTTTGTGAACGATCTTATTGTACTCCATAGCAATGCCAGGGCCGGTGGGTACAAAAACGACGAAAAACTGGAAATAAAACAACATGCAAATTGGAGATCGGAATATTAGTATTGAAGTCGTTCATACTATAGGTGGACCTCTCGGGTGATAATCAATACTTATAACCAATAACAAGTGACCTTTGTCCATGGGGTGGACTTCTCGGTTAATAATCAATAACTAGTAACAAGTGACACTCAGATGTATAGTAGATTCGTCTATGAATATGCATTATCTAGGATAACTCGAATTTTGACAGGCGAACAGTGTATAAAATGGACAGCGATACTGAAATGGACTATTTCGAAGAGGCTGGAAGTATGCTCAACGTAGAAATAGTGATGTCTGTGGCAAAAGATCGTTCAAGACAGGGATCCAGTCAGCGAGGGATCGAGGTGGGCCGAGAATGTCGGAGCTTGTCCATATACAAGTGTCATCGTCATCCCATAACCATGCCCCCAGACCTCTCGACTCGACGATCATGTTGAAAGGTGAGTTGACTACTCCACTAAGCTCTTTGCTCTTCCTGACCGCTAGAGTGTTCAGAAGTTGTTTGATCCATTGAAGTAAATCCTCCAGTCTGAGTCGTGTAGGATAACTTTTCGACTCCGAGCAGAACTGTTGGAGGAGATCGTACAAGACCTCCGGAAGGAAAGAGGCAGTCAACATCGGGGCAACACAAGGAGGAAGCCAATTGTTTTCCTCAGGAAGAAGCCAAAAAGTCACGTATTTGACAGTGCGTCTCAACGCCGTGAAAAATTGATGTACATCGTCATCGGAAGCATACTGGTTGGCGTGGAAAAGAACATGATCTCGATATATTTTTCGCTGACTTGCATTCAAAGTAGTCTTGCCATGGATCCTGTGGAATTTTCTACCGGCATCGAGGTAAAATTGGTCGAACGCAGAAAGATATTCGAAGACGGCCAGCGCGCGGACCTCCGCACAACAGCGTTTGATGGCGCAGTTGTGCCGTGCATTGCACATGCGGTTGCAATTAACAGTCCGCCTACATCCCCGACAATAGACAGCTGGACAACGGGAGCACGAAAGGTGCAGAAGTTCTCCTGATGGGGCATTATCATATGTACGTGGCTTATTGGAATATAAGTCAATACATTGTCATGGAGCAGGGAGTCATAGTGCTCACCGATGGAATGTATGCTTGGCACTTCGTGCAGCACAGATCATTAATTACGAGGTCTCTAACACGGCGCTCGCGAAGGTCTCGAGGAGACATTTTCTGTTCGTTCTCGTTTCCCAGAGTTGAGCTCGCTGGCTGGGGAGCTGGTATCTCTGGCGATGTGTACGCCTGACTTTCAAGTGAGTGATAGTCGAGCGGAGATGTTGAGATGTCGAACAGAGCTCTCTGTGACCGATGTTCCGCCACGTTTGGTCGGGACAATCTTTGAGCATCGTGTCTGTGCCCCCCGTGGCCAAATTCAGGTCGATCTCGAGTGTTGATTGTCGGCCTAGGGCCATAGTGTCTTGAATCAGAGTAATCATAGAACGGTGGACGCGCCGCAGGATTCATTCCGCTATAGCAAGTTGGCTGGTGTACTAACATTTCCAACGGGCACTAGTTATCTACCTGCAAGCTGAGCTCATTGTTGTGAAAATCCAGACAAAAGAACCAAAATGGGCCTCCCGGTCGCTGGTGCCATTACAAGGAGTTTATTGTATTCTGGGTGACAAACCGTCACGCCTTGTTCGGCAGTGGTGTTTTGTCCTGTGGGAGGGGGATATCAAAAGGAGTTACATAGGAAACTCCTTGGACCCACACAATCAAACAAGTATATGTATTGACTGGCCCGAGATTCCAAACAGCTATGTAGGGTAGCTGATCTATTAATAACCCCTAGAATCCAAGGAGTCTTGTATTCCACACAAGATGTGTGCGTGTAGGTTATGTGCCCTTGAGAGATAATCAGCGAGATAATCATAAAGGAGTCGGATGGATCTTGTCGGTGGCGGCGTCTTTCGCTGGGCTTGATGTTATTTCCGATCAATCACTGTTGTTTTTTTACATACAAAAGTACTTAGGGGCCGATGGATGAGAACGTCATGCAATGTCAGGCCACGATGAACCCGAGTGAACGGAAGGGGAAAGCCTGTGAAGGCCCTTGATAGAGGCGTATCGGGATGACTGTGTGCCTTGAGATATGTAGCTGTATGACTTGTCTTGTAAGAGGAGCGCAATAACTACGACAAAAGATCAGCTTTCGAAAATCGAAAACGGACGTATGCACCTCTTTTGAGAACAAATACAAGCAATGTATGGAGAATCAGATTTCAAAGAAAACTTCTATGCACCATCTCCAGATGGTTGAATAATGGCTAAAGATTTTATCCACGGCCATGCGCCCACAGCCACACCAGAATTGGTATCGTCAAAAACGATTACTTGGCATACATAAATAGCACGTCCAAGAGCTACATAGAAACGCCTCGCATTAAGTTTATCTCACCGAATGCCGCGAATATCTGGTGATGCTATGCGCTGCATTCGTCAAATATAATTAAAAAAAGGCGCATGGTCAACCACTGGATTCCCAGGGACTGGAACACATTGGCGTCCACAACCAACGAAGAACGATGTCAAGATTGAAACAAGCTCGGTCAGCGTGCACTACGAATTACTCGAGTTCAAAAAACTTCAAGCGGTAGATGCATGACACTTACCATATACGATTGTCAAAAGCTGTCAGAAACTTCAGGGGAAAGGGGATAAGATAAGTATTATGTAGCATCATTGCAAGTCAATGCGTGGGTCAGACGTCAGGATCGTTGTTCATGATTAAGCCAATCACCACACAGTTGAAATGTGGGGCTTGTTAGCACATACATATTGACAAATCATACGAGAAAACGCAAGGAGAGACACGAGGCGAAGAAGACCTGGGGAGCCTATGTAGAGCAGAGCTGAGATGTGTCGCCGATCCACAATGCGCCTGGATCTGGTGTTTGCAAAGCAAGGCGCGTCGATCAGACGATATCAGAATCCCGGCTACATGGAAGCGATATGTACCGCGGCTCCCTTTTGATCATATTTGGAGTTATGTATGTGGAGGAATGTCCCCTTAAAAATGGCAGCCACAGATACGGGATTCGCGGGTTACGAACTGTGGGAGTCAAATGACGTCGTAATAGTTCCGAAAATTAATATGTAGACGTACATGGGGCGGGGTTCTTCGAGAGTCGTGGCCTCTGAGTCACTAGTTGGTACCTCGGAGAGGCTGCCAATGGCAGGTAAGTATTGTAATTTATATTCGGTAAACTCCCAAAAACGGGCAGAGATACCTACGATTGGCATGCTGGACCATCTCATGAGTTATGCTATACATCAAATAGATCGTGACAGCAGATCGCAAAATGCGGAGTCGGATGAGGACCTACATACACGAGGCTTGAGGCGTCACTGACTCTTGCGACCACCAGCCTCACGGGAACATTCCGAGGCACATTCATGTCTATTAGGTGCAAGACCATCAGACTCGATCTTTTCACCTTGTAGGATCAGACAGCGGTCCAGGTGTCGCCCCCTCTTCCTTGAAAGGAGACTCTCGGTAAAACGAAGTAAACGCAGAGCACCCCAAGACGAAGATTTCTAGTGAGTCGACCCTTTCATGAGCATTTTCTCACTGCTGTAACATGTAGATAGACGCAAATAATGGCGTCGTACCCCTTGATCGTTGCACAATATGATATCCAAGGTCATCCGCGGCGCACAGAGCGATGGAGTCTCGTGGCGCTCAAAGATACGAACAACGCATTCGAATTCGAGCTCTCAGGGAGTTGGAACAACTACCAGTACATAGCCGGGTACAAGACCCGATTTGGACGTATACAAACGCTACGTGGCGGATGTCAAGTTGGTGCGATCCCCGTCACGAAAATCGATTGGTTGAAAGCAAGGTTGAAAGACGTCGAAGTCGTGTATAATGACATCAACTTCGACAGCCAGGATTGGGTTCTGACCGCCCTGAGGATGCTACGAGCAGATGGAGTGCCGATCACCTTGATGAGTGAGACAAATATCAGGAAGGAGCTGGCAGCAGAAAGGGTACGGTGGGATGTGGGTGAGGATACCGTCGAAGATAGGCTTTTTACATGAAGCCGTCGGGCGCAGAGCCTCTATGTTCTCGATTACAGAGGATTTATATACGCCTAACTACCCTTAGCGGTTTCAATTACCCGCTCCTCGTGGGAAAAAATAATAATGTTGTCAGATGATTGGCAAACATGGCACAGCCTACTTGTTCACTGCCAACACTTACTGCCAGCAAACAGCGAGAAGACTGTCGACGACGTCAACGACGACCAGCAACAATCAGTAATGGAAGACGGTACGTTTCCAGCTACGGCCACCGTCCGTCGTCTTCGACAACTTCAGTACAATACCAGCACCCAGCTCTCAGTTCGACCGTATTTCATTCCTCACAAATGTTGGCTCAAGGCTAACATACGGTCAATAAAATATTCCTTCTAATGCTCAATTGCGCTTATGTACCGACTTTCTCTCATTTTTTCGATTGGGAGCACACCTCAATTTTTCGCATCGTTCTTGTCGACACAATAGTTGATGGATCTCGACTACAACATTCTCCTTCGTTGCACCCAGTTCACACCTTGATTACGACCTGATGTCACTCTCCTCGTCTTCCTCAGCATGGCAATCTAATCAAGATATTGCGCCCACGAGCGGCGGGATTAGCATTCCGACCCATGACCCCAGTCTGGGCAATGGGAATGCAATGGTAACCGACGAACAAGGGTGGAACTCTAACGGAGGCAGCGGAGGTCGATCACCCCGTAGAGATGACGGTGGTGACCGACCTCGGCGCTCAAGCAGGAGTCGAAGCCCTGGGGCTCAACGGGAAGGTGATCGGGGGTAGGTTGTTTTCGTATCGTATTCAAGTCTATTGTTAACATGTTCAACAGAAGTAACCCCGGAAATAACCTCCATGTTTCCGGACTCAATCACCGAGTTGATACTCGTGCCCTTGAAGCTGCGTTTGCCAAGATAGGCAGAGTACGTTGCTCATCACATCTTCCTAATGTTTGTTTACCCATATTCTTTCCTAGGTTAAGAAGGCTTCAGTCATGTATGACCCGCATACGCGCGAGTCGCGTGGTTTCGGTTTCGTGACGATGGAGTCTGCGGAGGAAGCCGACGCGGCTATTACTGCGTTGAATTCCACTGAATTTATGGGCAAGACCATCAATGTAGAAAAGGTGGATATCATTCTGCCTTCGCTTCCTGGATAATCGTTCACCTTTTTATAGGCTCGTCGCGGGCGCGCAAGGACACCTACTCCTGGCCGCTACTACGGACCTCCCAAGCGGCACGACTGTGAGATACATTATCGACCAATTATCCATTCTGCTCTAATCCTTATATCTTACTAGTTGAAAGGCCCTATGATCCTCGCCCGTATGACAGTCGTTATTCGCGTGACTATGATGATCGTGGACCCCGTGGTGGGCGTTACCGCTACGATGATCGCAGGGATTTCGACCGCGGTGATCGGGGAGGCTACCGCGACTACGATCGGGGCGACCGGGACCGTGACCGCGGTTACGGACGTGATTTCGATAGAGATCGAAGCCGGTACGATGACAGGAGGCACTGAGGCACTGAGCTTTGTTACTCTCAAAATTGAGTTCAGTTCAATGCTCTTCTAAGTTTTGTTCTATTATGTATATGCAGTCCTTTTTTATGTCCTATTATTGTCGAATTTGTTTTGGACTGTGCTTCCTGATAAGAACATGAGTAACAGTGATCTTTTACCTCACAGCCAAGCTCACTCATTGATTCGATGTTCACTCTCAGCATCGCCACTCAGAGTTTTTTGGGGTTCATCTTTCAATATTTTCTATCTGGCACGAGCCTCATCACAGACCAGAAAACTCTCACTGCTCAATTGACTAATCCATGCCTCTCATCGATGTTAGGGATATTCTGGGAGACTACTTGGGTCGTGAAGGAGCTTGCGGTTGTCCTCGCTTGGTACATACCTTGCTTGACGCGTTCTGTCCATAATGCATAAAGAGTTCCTCCGATCTGCGTTCATATATATAATTACTCGTCGCTATCACCCCGGTTTATCTTATCTTCCAGTCCAACCCATCTACTAGCGTCTCCTGTGATATCCAGCGTCTCTTTCTCGTCACAAGAGCTTTCGCTTCCTCCAAGTCAAAATGGACTTTCTTTGGCGCCTTGGAACTCTCACTTCAATCCTTAACATGAGCATTGTCAGCTTTTGCAAGATCTCTAATGACCTCGAGTATGGAGCGACAACCCATACGTACTTTGGTCTCCTTCTTTCCGATTCAATGATAGAAGAATTGTGCTTAGTTCATATCCCCCAATGTTTCATTCGCTGTGGAGCCACTGTAGAAGCAAGGGTGGAGGCAAAATTCGGACTTTTTGCTAAGTATGGCTTTGTCGACGGCACTATTTCAAACGTTGCAAAACGTCAAGCTTAAATAAATAAACGACATAGCTAATATGAGGTCATTGCCTTTTCCTAGAGATGTAGGAGAGGTCATCAGAGGTTGTTTGCATGAGGCTTTGTGGATGCAGCAGAGGCTGCAATGGGGAAAATGGCAATAGCGAACGGTAACAATCAGCTACCTGTGGCGATACAATTCGTATCGATCCTCAATACCCACAACATCGCAATGATAGTCCACTCATGTAGTGCAAAATCGGGAGATCGTCGATCCCACCATGAACAAGGTATGATTTCCTCGCTATCCATGATGAAGATCAATGTGTATGATCTTGCAGGACCCTTTAATGCCATTGGTCCCTACGACGTGATTCTCCACCTGATGTGTGCATCGTATCCTTCCAGAACCGGCACATTGGCTATCCCGGCTATGATCCTCCCAAAGACTCCACGGTAGGGGCAGGTGGTGTCCAAGGTATTCACAGAATCAATCTCGGTACTTTTGGGGAAAGTGATCAACTCGGTCTGGCTGACGCTTGAAGAGGCGAACTTTCAAGGATAACACGAAGGTCCATGAGGTGGAGGTTCGGGAAATAGAGACCGACCTGACTGTAAGGTTGTGAAAACAGACATGACGAAATAGATCTGGAAAATATCATCATGATTGTGTAGCTCCACTGACGCTTGAAAATTTGTTGCGGCATCAACAAAAATTTTCACGAAGCCATATCCCGTTCTATGAAGCATGAGATGAACCTATTGGTCCGAGAGGATGAGGACAATTCAAATGTTACTGTCGTTGCAACCAAGTGCTGAGTACACTGCCAATCAGTCAGACAGATCTCTTCTTGCAATCGGGACTTTTTTGTTTGTTTGACGCTATTGCGCGACAACAGTGCTGACACGAATGTGTCCATGGGTACCCTAAGTACCTTTACCAGCCGCATAAGGATGGTCATCATGGCCAGCTCCACAGAATTCATAGTTTCAGTCCTGTATGTAAAAGGACGATTGTTTCGGATACTGAGAAGAGAAAAAGGAACGGCACGACAGAATCCCAAACGTAACTGGTTCGAACCGTAATCAATGAAAGCTACATCTCGTAGATTCACCGGTCTTGAAGCTTGTAACGAGCACGCCACGAGAATAGACGAAGCGCAGGAAAATTTTTGAGTATTGAAACCATCTACACATACACATGCTCAAACCACGAGGTACTCCTCGGTTGAAACAACGGCATCGATCGAGAACGCTGGGACCTTCTCACCGTTGACCTTACTGACTGACGCCACGCCGATACCGGCAAGGCTGCCTTGGCCAATAAACGTCACCTGAACGGGGAAAAACGCGCTTGCATCGTCCCCACCGACATTGAAAATCATGGAACCCGAACGTGTGTCGTCTACTGCAGATATACGAGGAATGGACCATGCTAGGGAGTGCGAACCCGGGTCGAGGGACCATTCGCCCATGTGCGAGGATACGGTAGGATATGAACCGGCTCTGTGATTAGCAAAAAGAGAACAGAATGGATTGATCAGGAGTTAGGGAGGTGAAATTAGGAAATGAAACTCACGGGAGGGGAATTGAGATGACGACGTCGTAAAGGGTGACGTTCTCGTTCTCGAGTTCGTATTCAATGCTGACCTCACAAGTGCCGTCATTCGAAGGAGAGGGCCAGCAATTGACTATATGCGCGTGTGACAGCATGATTAGAAAGAAATTCATCTTAGACTATGCAATAGAGCGTACTGGACAGTGGGACATTGCTCTCGTCTGTACCAGCGTATCTCCACTTTAGCACTGCCAAGCTCTGACCGACAGGAAATGCCCGTGAGGAGTCCTTGAGAGCGATAACTCGCTCCTGACCCTGCACGAATTTGGCGACATTAGGATGTTGCTTAAACTGCAAGCTGTTCCCACCAAAGTCCGTCGACGGCGAAGATAGTGCGATCCTTAGATGCGCGAGAGCTGAATCCGAGATATGGAGATTCATGTCGCCCTTGAGCTCCATCGAGTCCACACCGCCGTCCCGCAGAAGCGAGAGCGAGAGCGACTCCTTGATGACGATATGGACGCTGCAATGTGGCGAAACATGAGGATGTAGGAAAGAACTTGAGACGCTCGTGTTTCATACCTCTCCGTCTGGACTTCGGGCAAGCTGCCACGTCCATCGTTTTTTGTGGGAGTAGAAAGCTGAGAGGAGGCTGATGGTGTAGGAGGAGCAGAGACATCCGGAGTTGTAACGCTCGCAGCAAGCACGTCGCCTCCGAGCGCATCGATAAGCTCCGCTTGCTTCGTCTTCTTTCCACCCAGCTTCATACCCGTGCCCTTGAACGCCGGGGTGCGTGTAGCAGGCGTTGAAGGGGTGCGGGTGATAGGCACAGGTGTTTCGGGAGGTTCAAAGCGAGGCACAGGAGAATAGAGAGAATTTCCACTACCGAGATAACTGCTGCCTCCTGCACCGGCTGCTCGTCGTTGCTGTTCCCGGCGTTGCATCTCCAACTGCTTCGCGCGGCGTTTGAGCTCTTCCTTAGCTTCCGCTTCCTTATTCTGTACAAGTGATTGTAAGAGCCGGGTCATGGGGCTGATAACACAGTAGACACACCCTAGCAATAATCTCCTGTATTTTCTCTTCGTGACTCTCCATCTCCAACACGCTCCGTACCTGCATCAGGTTCACGTTTTCCCGATATCCCATGCTCACGATCTCGTCAAAAGCCCCAAGAAGTTCAAATGCATTCTTCAAAATTTCGCGTTCGTCTGCGCTCCTGCAGAGGTCTGAGACGACTCGGGCAAAAAGATGCAGCGTATCGATGTCCTGCAAGATGTTCGAAGCCTTGTTCGTTATCAAGAGTATATAAAGGTCTTCTAGCGGTTGATAGACGTATCTAACGTCGGAGGTTTCTACCGAGGTATGTTGAGTGTTTGCTGGGATGAGTTTTGGGAATGATGCAAGGAGAGAATCGATTCTCGCCTGTGTCATCTCCCGGAATTGACGAGAGATGACAGCTACAGCGACTAGATCAATGCATATTCGCTTTCATAGGTCCGTGATGGTCACCTTTGCCTCCTTTCGTACATATCGAAGCTGCTAAAACAACCTACAATGGCGAAGGCAGATCTGGTTAGATTTGAAGCTTTCAAAGGTCCATATCACAACGAACCATCGCGTAGAATTCAAGCCGCAGTAAAGATTATAATTTCGCCTTTTAGTGAGCACCAACAATGCTCTCTTTCAGCAAGGCAATGTCGGTCTAGAGTCTTCGTGTCGGTGAGCACTGTTTGCTAACTGTACGTGTCACGATAGATTGAGGGCAGGCTGTTCTTGACATCACCTGACCAGTCGCGTCCTCGACGCGTCTTACTTATTTCTTGTCGGACAGAAAGAGTGTGCAAAGCCACCTGATCATTGTCTGGCTAGAATGACATGAACATTTCATTTAGATCCTTATGTCTTAAGTATAACTAAGTGACATAATTTAGAGACGTCCATGGATATCAAGAGGAGGACGTCCATGATTAGTCTATTGTAGTGGAACAAGATTTAGCAAACGTTTCGCAGTGCACAAAGAAGGGAGGACGTACAGAAGGAGAAGGCTTGTTCTGCAGAATGACCTCAATCTTCTCCATAATCGCTGGGGTAAGTCTAGGAAGGATATCGATAGCCTTCAAATTCTCCTTGAGCTGCTCGGGTCTCGAGGCACCAAGAATCACTGTCGACGTGTTGGGATTCTTCGCAGCCCATGCAAGCGCCAACGCTCCAGGAGTAGTTTGCAGTTCTGCCACAAAGTATATTTAGAGACACTGGAATTTTACGACAATGTAAAGTATACCATTGGCAGCGAGCTTGGTGAGTTCCTTGACCTTGCGAATCTTTCTTTCTGAAGTGACTCCACATTACTCTTGTACGTGGCATTGGTGGCAAAGCGCGAGCCCTCGGGAACACCGTCGTTGTACTAAATCGATATAACTTCGGGCTCGAACATGTGCTAGGTCGATAGTCGTCGCGTACCTTTCCAGTGAGCAGTCCACTAGCGAGCGAAGACCACGTTGTGGTGCTTATGCCGTACTTGCGGTAAAGGGGGCTATAGACGCGTCAATGCAACTTGATTGGTAAGAGAGAAAGGGAACCGAAGACATACCCGTATCCCTTCTCGGGACGTTCGCGGTGGAACATACTATGAAGAACTGAGCCTTAAAGCATAAGGGGAGTTGATCTCAAAACGAACTGATGTTGACATTGCTCAGCAATTGGATCCTTGAGGTTCAGTTCTCAGCAACGTCTGAAGGTATCATATTTGCCTGAGTAACAATGAAAAGCTTCAAGAAGAAGGGCACTTACGGAACGCCTCTTCAATCTCCCGAGCACTCCATTCAGACGTAGCCCAATAAAACGCCTTCACCAAACGAAGGTCAATAGAAGAAAGACATTGGAGATTCGGAGACACATACCCATCCTTGATCAATGACCCAGTTGAAAGCTCTAACAATCTCCTCCATAGGAACAGTGTTGTCGGGACGGTGCGCGAAGATGACGTCGACATAATCCATGCCAAGACGTTTTAGACTCTCTTTCGTGCCCTCAATAATGCTATAGCGGCACTCTGAGCTGAGCGCACGATTTCAGTGAACAGACACGCACTGTTTGCCAGGCAGACCACCCATCGTTCGGTCCCTTGTGAGTGCCCCAGAAGATCTTAGTGGTGATAACAAGGTCCGTGCGACGCAGTCCGAGTTCCTTGATTACACGTCCCCTGTAAGAAAACAAACGCTCTATCTTAGCAGCGCACGCTGATTGTGAAAAAAACCTAACGTACATACATCTCAAGCTCGGACTTCCCACCAGAATACACCTCAGCCGTATCAAACATGTTAATTCCAGCATCGAACACGGTCTTCATGATTTCCTGACGATTCACGCTCGCGTCAGTCCTGTTCTCCTCTTCCACTGGTGCATATATGATGCAACATCGCAAGAGGGTCATCTGGAAGACCAACCTTAACGGAGTCACCGACCACCGATCCGCCAAGGGTCAACCCTGCATAGACACAAAAGAAATCGTGATCATCAATTAGTAGAGTTTTCATCTCTTCTATCACAACACCCACATCTCCGAGTGAAAAGACCGGGACGCGCAGGCCGCTTGGGCCAAGCCGTCTGAAAGGCATGTTTTTGGGATCGAACTCATGGAGAACGACGGGCTGGATAGCCTGGTTGCTCACTGGGGTGATGGTGGGAGAGAGATGGTTGTGCAGGAGTGCAAGTTTCCTCGGGGTCCTATTTATAAAAAGTAGTCGATAAAATATCTGATCGCGGGTATGTACACATTCTAGATTGAGGGGCCTGGGAAAATTAATAGAGCAATATCGGATATGGTGTAACGGCTAACATTGCCGCCTCTCATTGACCATTCATCATTATCAAGAATACCTCGCGGCAGCTCGGGGTTCGATTCCCCGTATCCGAATTTTTCTTGCTACACTTGTTTTCAAAAATGAATACTGGGCAGATTCAGGAGCTGTCCCACGTCCGGTTAGATAGATTGGCTAAATCCTTATAGAGTTGAGGAATGATTGTATAACTAAAATGGAAAGGAATAACAGAAAGATCAATCTGCATGTATCTGTCCACATCAATCATGTGAGTTAGGAACTTAGAGGGAAGTCTGGAATGACATGTCCCTTAGGGACTGTCTATCACAACAACAACTTCTCTCTAGGTGAGTCATAAATTATATGTTCAGGAGAGTGTAGTTATTATAATGACTTCTCTTTAGTGTTGAGTGCGACATATGTCAGAGATTGGTGTTACGGCAAGAGGTGCATAGCACGTATTACATAATTACTGGATATGTACCGCACCTGTTTGTTACTGAATCTTAGTCTTTTGTTGTGTTTTATGATCACAGTCAGCTCTTTTCTGGTCTACGGTCAGCTATCCCACCATCCGCAGCTCCATCATCTTCTCCATGGTCAGCTCTCATTGCCCTAACCTTCTGACAGGTTATGGGCCCCACCCATGCATCGACTCATCACACATTCTTTGTTCTAATCAAACTTCAAATCCTTCTCACTGCCACTAATTATGGCACCTTCCCTTTACAAAATCCTTCACACATTCAACTCCGCCAACAAGTTTGATGGCTCTAACTATGATGCTTGGGTCAGAGAGCTGGAGATAACTTTTGTCGAGCACAGAGTCTTGCAACACATTAAGGGTACAACATCTTGCTCTAATGATCCTTTTGCTGCCACTGTCTGGTACAGCAACAACGCCACTGCTTGTGCTGCTCTCTATAAAACCATCTCCTTCAACAAAGTAAATCATGCACAACTCAAGGACATCTCCCTTCCCCAAAACCACCAACGCTATCTGGATCAGTATCAAAACTGACTTTCAGAAGGACATCTGTGCCAGGCACTTTGAGCTCAAACAGCACCTATACAATCCCACTCACAACATCAAAAAACCTGTCTCAACTTATATCAAAGATATTGTTTCTGCTGCCGAGTCACTCACCAAGCTTGCCCACCAGCCTTCTAATGTCGACACTGTTGACTCCAT
>JAGGAX010000089.1:0-17732 GCA_017657335.1 Termitomyces titanicus | reverse complement strand
CGTTCGCTGGACACCGCAAAATCTTTTGATAGATTCCAGCACAAATAGAATATAGCGTAGGTAGACATCAGAAATGTTACAAAGAATAACAATGATAGTTGAATAAAGCATAATATCGAATATCATCCATTAAGGACAAAGTTGCAATTCATGGGTCAGTAGATATAATCGAGGGCTCAAGAAGGAAACCTTCCTACTATCAACAAGTCGACAACGATTATAAACTTACTCTGACATATCAATATGTCTGAGAAAGGAATTGAGTATCCAGCGTTGGAATGGCCGGACGTGCGTAAAATCATCTCCATCGAAGATCTCCAGACGCTGTAACTCATCCAGCCCCCAGAGCATGACAAACTCTTCATCTGTTGTTACCTTGGCCAAATGGAAAAGTGGTATCAATTCTTCCATATCAAACCTATCAAGCAGAGCCTGAAGCAGCGGCGACGAGTTTTCATCACTTGATCGGTGATGGTCATGTCGGCGGTAGGAACTGCGGCTCATGTCGCTCAGCTATAAGATTAGTATGATAAGCGCGGCACTATCGAGATTTGGCGTCTCTGAGATCTCACCGTATTGTGTTCGCTCTGGATATGGTTCAGAATAGCAACCTTGTACAGGTTCGGTAGCTTGTCAAGTGGGATACTATTAAAGAATTGAACTGGACCGGCGCCCCATTTGTTGAGTTTGGTCAGAATCAAGAGGTGTTTGTCATTTGTGATGCCCAAGAGGGCAAGGGCGTTGATCACAGGTTTTTTGTTTCGGCAAATAACCATTAGCATCTGTACATTATCACTGCCATCCTCGGAACCATGCGAAATGGCAGGGACATGTCTGGTAACATGACTTGCGGCAATGCTATCATTTAAACGTACCCCGTTATTTGTGTGTACGTGTCGTGGAGTAGGTTGGCTACTGCCTGCGGTTAGGATTGGAGCCATTGAAGCACGGGCTGTACGGACAGGTTGATTTCCGAATGAACTAAATTCTCTGACTTGAGATGAGCCCTATAGGAAACCATATATCGAACAAAGAAATTGCGGGGATACATGCATACATACCTCTACCATGGCGCCGTCGTTGTCAAGGAGTCTGGAGAGAACAACATCGTGTCCCGTACTTGAGGCTGGCGTGGAATCTGTAACACGCCTAGGCAAGGGTCTTCCGATATACATACGGCGATGGCTTGCATTGTATCCAGGTCTTCCACGTATGTTCGACTCTCGAGCTGTTCTTTGTTTCCCTAATTTCCTGTCCGCCGAAAGAATAACGAACAGCGGCCAATTGTCTTCGAACTCTTCAATCTCTGGAAATTCAGATACAATCTAAATCTCCAAAATTACAAGCCTGGAATTCATAGGGTTTGATTTTACTGACTTTAAGCTTGAACTTGGCCCATTGTGAAGGGCTTTGGTCGAGGGTCCTTTCACTTTGGTCAAGGTAGCGTTCGTCGGCAGAGCGTATGGCAGCCTGCGCTCGCTCAATCGGTCGACAATGATACATCGAATCTCTTTTCACGCCTTACTCACCCTCAAATCTCTAAACTCTTTACATGACCAAGCGTAGGCGCCGCGTAACTTGCGCATAGGATACGAGGAAAGCCTGTTGATTGGTTTCGGGATCATGGTTTTAGTAAAGCGTGAAGTTGGGGTGGTGGTGAATGAAAGCTGGGAGATGACGTGGCCAAACCACCAATGGGGTCGTTCACCAGTCGCCGAGTCGAGAATCGCAAGATTTTCCATTAAAAAAGAAGTCCAAAATGTGCGGCTAGTCACAAACACATGCCGCATATAGATCTTGATGTCACATAAATTCTTGACGTAGGGACTTATGCAAAAAAATCAGATTTAAGACAGATAAAATAGATATAAATCAAACGTCGTAGGATTCTCGTCAGATCATGCAGGGCAACACATATGCATGTCACTTTTCTTGACGTAAGGCTTGGGTGCGGTCCCATTTTTCAAGTTCATGTCGTCGATGCTTAAATGGACGATAGAGGCCCAGGTTCAATAATAATTTGTTATTAGTTCGGACCACTAGAAAATGTATATCATCGGAGAAGATGACCAAACTCATCGAAAAACTTCACTTCACCATCCTTCACGAGACCTAGGCCCTTTGCTCCGTTCCACCAATCCTTCGCTTCCATCAACGTCTTATCCTGCTGCCTCATCAACGGGACGCTCAACACTGATCCATCCGCACACCTAATAACAAGTGTACGGGTCGATTTTTGGAATGTCGCAGTACCCGGAATGGACGATAGCGATACCGGTGGTGTATCGAGCACATATGGGGAGTGGAGTTGTACGGTTTTTTCGGTAGCTAGGGATGTGATGAGTGGGCGCTAAAAGGATATTGAGCTTGCGGGAATGCATAATGAATTTCATGTCAAGTACCTGGTGTGATATGGCGCGATGTCGGCGGACGATGGACTCGGCGGACATGGTCGAAAAGTTGACGCATGAATCTACAGCGGTGATTGTCGGTGCGTGAGGTGCTGAATCCAGCGGGGCTTGTGGTTGTGAGGACCCCTGGAAAAGGTACTTCATAAGAGGCCCTATATTGAAGCAAGAAAGATGAGCAAGACATACCCTTCCTACTCGCATGTCTCGAAGAACGGATACGAGGAGCCTTCCTCCAACATAGCCCAGAGTATCTCGAAGTTCCGGAAACATGATACCTTCGTACAAAGGCTGTGAATGGGGAACGTTGACTGCTGTTGAAGAAAGTAAACAAGACTGGGAAGGGACTCACCACACGAGATGTTCCCCAAATAGAACCGGCATCGATACCTTCTTTCCACTTCAACATCTCAATGACAGACACGCCAGTCTGCTTTTCGGCGTTGAGTATAGCGTGTTGGATGGGAGCCGGGCCTCGATAAGCAGGTAACAGGGAAGGGTGAACGTTCAATCTTCTGTTTGGGGCAAAGTTGTCCAGCATTGCCGAAGAAAGAATGCGACCGAATGAAGCTGTGACCACAACATGTCTCTGCAGCTGTTCTCCATTGGTAGAGAAAGATTCTGGAAGCTGCAAAAGACTTCAGAACAATTTGGGAGTAATGCTGTCGTCGCTACAACTAACGTTCCAATGCTTGAACTCAGGCTTGGTATGCGGTATAAGATGTACTGGAACCTTTAAAGACTCTCCTAAAAGCTTGAGAGGAGCTGGAGATATCAGTCAATTCAAGAGTTGCCAAACGTATTCTATTGTTCACTCACAGATAGAAAGGTGAGAACCACGTCGTCCTGTTTTCTCGTCAGGATTGGTCGCAATGACCAAATCATCCCAAATGTCTGAAACTCATGTAAATATGCAGACCAATACGAAACTCATAGGAAACGCACCTCGGGCGGCGTGGAGTTCACGAAATACTAGACAGGAAAATTCGTCCCGGCCCATGAAGAGTATTTTAAAGCGAGCGCTTGCTCGAAGGCCAACTTGGGTGACTGACTGCATTCCAAGTGAGCCGGAGACAGACCAAACTGTCGCGCAAGAGATTAAGTGCAAAGATATGTTCAAGCATTGGTGATTTTCGAAAACTCATGTGACCATGTAAACTCGCGGTCGTGACGAATCACGTTCAGGGTGTGTGGTTGTCTGGGTTGGTTGGCTAGTGTGGTTAGCTACATCTCTGGGTCCTATGGTACAGTGGCGGCGTCCAAGTCAATATATTCTGATATGTGTTAATAAAATACTACAGTTCACCTAAGACTAGACGTCCAGAAAACTACTCAAGACAGGGTCACTAATCCGTAAAGTTCTCTTTTCCCGCGGCTATGGCAACATGTCAAGCAATTCCCTCTTTTGAATGTAGAATGCACAGCAGATTAGGGGTGCAGACTCATTAGGACGATTGGGACGAGGCGGGCCGTAAGAAACTTCCTGCGAGTAGCAGCAGATCATTCCCTGCGAGCACGGCGTAGTACCTCGTAAGCTCCTTCACAGAAATAGTAAGCCATTTGACTTCAGTTACAGAGAAGAGAGAGGATCGTGTACAAACAAATAATGAATGCCACTCAGTAACAAGTGCAGGTGAGGCATCACTAGTGCAGTTGACTTACTTTCACACAAATATCATGATCACTGGAGAGCATCAAGAGACTACAACATGTCCGGAAGTAGGGCCGACGCGGAGGATGAAGCGCGTTCATCGGATTCGGACAAATGCGATAACAAAAGGCCTAGGCCGGAGTGATAGGAGAAAGCAGTGGTTCTTCCCGTTTTTCTCTTCAGCATTCCCTCTGGTGGAAGTGAGGGCTACTCCAAGAGCTAGATGAACTTGAATGACCAACGACCATTTTGGATAAACTCCTCGGAGTAGTCTTTCTCAAAGTGGGATGTCAGAGTCAATGGTTGGCAGCTCTAGATTTAAAAAGGTAGTAGTACTTAGGAGAACTCATCAGGAAGAGTGGTTCACAACTGGTTATTCCGAATTCAAGTTCGGAAGGGACGTTCCGAGGTCCGACCATTGAAGATATATTTAGTAATGCTGTCACATGGGGCTTGATCGGGCGCTAAGCGACGGCGAATGGCCAGAGAGGGTACGTCTTGTTCTTCAACCAACATGACCGCCCCATGGACTCCCCCGAATGGCCAACAAAAAGTTACAATTGGCTCTTCAATGCTGCGAGCTCTAAACGCCCGTAAATCTGGAGGTGCACCACGAAATACTGGACTCGTTCGAGAGTTCTATTCATTTAGATGTGAGTATTGTATGTCCTTTTTGTTATTCTGTACCTTACAGCATTACAGACAACTTCAAACCTCCATCAGTAGATCCTGACCAGAGAGGTAGAGTAGTCGTCGGGTCGAACAATAATGTCACAGTAGAACGGCCCAGTAGTCAGGTTCGATGACGCGGAACCTCTCCTCCTAGTACGTTTTGCTGACATGTTTTGTTAGTCATCTGAAGCACATAAATGGACTGGTCAAGAAACACCGGCTAAAGAATGGGATTGCGTCTTGATATATGACGAGATTCAGAAAGTGAGTCGTGGAACTCCGTGATGGACGCAATATGGCTCACCCGACTAGACTTTTGTTCTGGAGAAACTCGAGTCAGGTTTAGCCCTTACGCACCAGCCCAGGACAGGTACAAATGATCGTATGTGCTCTGTCATATATTTACCTTTAAACTACGACTCAGAATGTCATCTAGTTACGGCACCAGTGGAATTGCCAACCAAACGTACTACAACGTATGATGGAGCCGACGATGACTTTGAGCAGGAGCTTTTAGATGCAGCTGCAGCGGGCTCGCATGCGGATGCAAAAGAGGAGGACGATTATTTCGAGGAGATTATACCCAATAGTTTGAGAAGGGAAGAAGAGGAAGAGGAAGAGGGAGAAGTCTTACCGTCACCCCCTCGGCCGCCTCCAAAGAAGCAAACTCGTGTCAAGCCGACGGCAGCGCCATCTACAAGTCCTACCAAATCATCCGCAAAACACACAAAACCGATTCCTACGCCCATACCGACAAAAGCCTCTAAACTACCACCACCGCCAGCATCCGCTCCCCCAACTCGTACAGTCAAGCCAACCCCACCGCTACCGCCACCGCCAACCTCCGCCCCTACTCCAAAGACCCAGCCGAAACCCGTACCCCTTCGGGGCAAAAAACACAAACGCGAGCCAGAACCAGCTCCTCCAACCTCGACCCCGCATCATTTCTCGGATGAGGAAGATCTCCAATTTGGCAAGCCCACGAAGCGCGCGCGCCCGTCGCCGCCCCGATCACGGGAGCCAGGGCTTGCGCTCCCAAGCGCATCAACGGCCGTATTTATCCCACCTCCACCTGTATCTGCAACACCATCTGTTTCCGCACCGGAGCCTATCGAAATTGGATCAGAGTCCGAAGATGAAGGAGGATGGGACGAAGTCGCTGCGATTGGGAAGCCAGTCGATACAGAAGACGATTTCGATATATTTGGTGAAGCTGCTGGAGGGGCGGACGACGCCGAGGGCGAGGATATCGGCATGGAAGAACTTGAACGGGAGCTTAATAAGCAGATGAACGAGGTGGAGGTGGAGGATGACGATGAAGACGAGGACGAGGATTTCTTGGCGGCGGTTGTGGAAGAGGTCCCGCCAACCCATGGGCAACCAGTGTCGTTAACGGAGATGGCACGTGTACACGGCGCGGCGTATGCAAGTGATGATGAGTATTCTTCGAGTGAGGACAGTGATGATGATTGAGCACGAGCAAGCGGGATGTATCGCGTGATCGCGGGGGTATACCTTGAATAGAGGATGTGGGGAACTTTTTATTTCTATGGATCGGCTATGGGACCCTCCTCCAAGAGTAATTTATATTGTATAACCATGTACTTTCTACAGTCCCGGAGGGGTTACAGTGAGTAATTTGTCGAATTGTCTGCGTTTGAACCAAACGACTCAGTGTTACTGCACCATATCTTGTGTCCTCTCAAGTGTAATCATTGCCGTCTCAAGAGTCTATGTTTGAGTTGGAGAAGGTGCTACCACGGGGCAATTGTGTCTCAAAGTTCTTCTCTGTCTTCATGTTTATTCTTATTCATGCTCTAACATGGTGAGATACAGAGCGACTTAGGTAGTACGTACTCTCCGGATTACGTAGTGCTTCTAGACATTCCAATGTGGATTATACCCGAGATAGATATCCCAGGGATGCGCCTCCATCCGAGTCGAAGGGTAAGGTCAGAGTATATCCAACGGCAGATGTCAGAATGAGCGTTGCTTTAAAGGACCATTAAGTACCAGGGATTCAAGCTCGAGGACCAGAGTACAGGCAACACTCAGGAGACCTACTGCTCCGCAGAGAACACCACCATGACCCCCGTCAGTTCCGTCTGGTTTCGCTTGAAAGTGCCTGCTCTAAATCTTGCCGGGACGTAACTTACTCATCCACTTGACTTCTCTGCTTCGTCTTCGCTCGCTCACTTGGCTTGTTACCAAAATTTGACCAGATAATAGATATGGTGGCGCTTGTATTGCTGATGGGCCCTATCATCCTATTGGCATTGGGATATTCTTTGACTCTTACAATCCCCCAAGTTGGAAAGCTTGGCAACTTGATAATCCGTCTCATCTTGTTACGGTGGTGGTTTCACTGGAAGCATTTTGCCTGAACAAGTCATCTTGGGCAAAAAGGTGACTACTTACTGAGCAAATACTCTTGGAGTCAATGTTGAATATATTTTACCGTTGAAATTGCTTCAACACCGGTATATGTTGAGGTAGGAGAAGCCTAACAAGAGAAAAGGGGAGTATTTCACTCTTCCCCAATCCATGCTCAAACGTCCACGTATAGAAGGTCGGCACAGAATAACTGAACCACAACAGAACCCACACATATCCGATAATACGTGACACTCTCGTTTGGCGCAATTCCATTTTCCTTGCCACGGCGATAACACTGTCCTCGAACGTGATTGCTGCGGCGTTCATCAGGAAGAATGGCACAGAGCGACCAACATATTGGGCCCCAATCATAAGATCACCGAAGGAGTGTATGACCCCGGATATAATGAAAGCAGACCAAATTTGCATCTGGGCGGAGAGGAATGACCCTCGACGTACGTCTAGGAAGAGAACTAGAGCCTTTCCTAGCAGAGAGCAATACTAGGCTCAAAGACAAGTGAGTACTTGATCGTCTGAAGTCGACCAAGAGGCTTACACGACGGAAGTTTTGATGCCATACGCGCCTTCATTATCCACGTTTAACCAAATCATCAAGAAAATGGAGGAAAACTTACCCCCAAGTCCGGCGTACCGTATACGCATCTGACAATGTCCCGAACATGTCTGGCCACAGCTCAGGGCTGCCTGCGAACAGAGGTGACCCAATGGATACACAAATCAGGGAGTTGATTGTATATAACAGCTTCAGCACAGCATAGCAAAACAAAATCCAAAAAAACTGGCACACAAGGTGCAAAATATATCCATGAAGGCCACTGGGGAAAGCAGGCGTTCCTTGCAAGAAATATTCTGGAGTGATATGCATAAAGCTTTGACTAAGATCAATCAGGAGCAAGCATTGTATTATCTGGAGAATGCGAGATTGGATGAATTGAGATCGAGTGCCTCGAAAAGGTCGTGGAATATGAGGGAGCTGGATTGTTAAAAACTCGTGTAAAGATGACGGAAAATACAAAATTGAATCGATTATGACGCACCTCAACGTTCAAGCCAACGAAACGAGGATTTTGCAGTATACATAATGCACTGTAAAGTCTTGAATGCAGTGGTTTTTCTGCCAGTATCGAAGTTGTCGCGGGGTCACTAGTGTATCTGAATTCCTTCATCGGATCTGTCAACCACAACAGCAGTACCACTTTGAATAACTGCGTTCCCAAAACACTGCCCAAGGCCCAGT
Source organism: Termitomyces titanicus (assembly GCA_017657335.1). Classification (NCBI taxonomy): domain Eukaryota; kingdom Fungi; phylum Basidiomycota; class Agaricomycetes; order Agaricales; family Lyophyllaceae; genus Termitomyces; species Termitomyces titanicus. The sequence continues at coordinate 9,367 of JAGGAX010000089.1, read as the reverse complement.
CTGCACCGATGTCTCCTGTCGTATATGTTGCTGACGTGTAATAGGTTAAGTAAACAAGGATCAGGGACCCTAAAAGCCGCGGGATGAATGAGGGACGAATGGTCATGAGTAACGCGAAGAAGATTTCTGGAGCTACAAAGCACGAGAGGACGGGAAGCAAAGGCTTCATGACGAGCAGGATTTGTCCACTGCAAGGTTGAAGTATGTAGTGATTTGAATTTTGCAAGGCCGGGCTCATGAGCCCTGAGCCCGCCAAGCCGAGCTTGAAAGCCGGGCCGGGCCGGGCCCTTTGATGGGCTTTCCACGGCTCAGGGCTCGGCTCCATCTTCCCTAAGCCTGACAAAAGCCCTTGAGCCCGGGCTTGCCAGATGAAAATCGAGGCATTCTGCGCCAAGTACATAGCACAATAGATGACCTCGCACCATTCGGATATACCCGTAAAGATGTAAAGTTATAAGCTTCGAAAGCCAGCCTCAAAATCAACAAAACCAAACTTCTCAACTTTATCAACGCCACTGACATCACACATGCTATGTTCAATCTAAATTGAGTTTTTGACGCGTTTTTCTAGCTTCAACTCCTCCACAATCTGATGACGAGGCACAGCCAGCAACCACACGCCGATCACGACGCGTAATCATCGAAGATGAGCTCGAAGCAGAAGATTTTAGGCCATCGATGACGATGTATATTTAGTAGATATCTAATTTACATTTACCAACCCATGATCCCGGGCTCAAGCCTGACCTGACCCAGGCCCGGCCTGTCCAAGGGCTCCGGGCTCGGCTCCATGATTTAGAAAGCCCTGGCCCTCTCAAGCCAGGCCCAAGCCGGGGCTTTTGAGCCGAGCCGGGCCTTGCAAATCACTAGGTTGAAATTCAAGCTTCAATTAAAGTGGCCCGGGAAAGTGACCGACTTTCCAGTTAGTTAAACCATCTCATTAATCATAACTGTAATCCGCCATCTCCGGAACGCAAGGCCCAGCTAGAGGGGTGGTCTCGTCCATGGACAGGCTGGTAAAATTTCAACAAGTATTCAATTGCAGAACTTTGATAGAAGCCGTTTCTAGTTGCAAGTCCAGTGGTGACATATGTAAGAGTCCCGGAGCAACTCTACGACAGCCAGAATCCTCGTAGTCTCGGGAAATGAGCGTGGGTCATAGAACCAGCCAAGTATGGGTACATTTTGATCCAGATAAACATGCGAGGATAACTGAGTATAAGCGCTAGTCCCGACGGCATCTCAAGTAAACTTCATTTTGACTTCATACGCATTGTATGAAGTCTACTTACGATCCTTTGTTTCAAGGTTATCCATAATAGTGCCACCTCGGATGGTATCTTCGCGGATGATGCGGCCTGAGTTCCACAGCCACTGGCATCATAATTTTACTACAGCTATTTTGCGAAACATACAGGGTTCTCGTGGATTCGGGTCTCATGCGTTACGATCCCGTTCAAATCCCGTTTCAACAAATTTGCGCAAGAAGTCAAATCATGCGAGGAGATGACCAGAACTTGGTTCAAGTTTGTGTTGGATGTCAATGTAAGTAGTAAGAAGCTTAGCTTACATAACTGAAGGGACTTTGTGTGATGTGGCGTAATTCAAGTTCTCGTCTTAGAAGGAACTAGGAGAGGTAAAGGTTGCGGTGCAAAAACAAAGTGACCCTGAAGATTACAACCCCCCACTGTGATATATACAGGATTCCTTGACATTGTGAAGCACAGTTCACTTGGCGTTACATCTGGCAGCAGTGAGGATAGCAGTCTATTCAATATGGCTTTCATTCCTCCTGTCCTGTTGCGGATCTGTGTATTTATCGTTCTCATACCTTACGAAAGCAAAATTTATTGAAATGGGATCAGAATCTATGTTCATGTCAATAATTCTTATCAACAAGCCTTTCCCCAGTGGTAGAATCTCCGTCCTCTGGCTCTCGAGTTCGCCCATATAAGTTACACACCCGGATGTTCCAGTGTCTTCACGTACTCCGCTAGAACTTCTCGATTTCATATTTGCCATGGACTTTCTCGATCATATCATGGCTGGCAGATTGATTGTGCGTCGAAGGGATATTTTCTACATGGAAGATCTGCACCAAATAGTAAGGAGACAAAGACACAGGAAGCAAGTGACGTTCAACGTGCCTTGCCCATTTCCGTGAAGGACCATGAGGAGGGGAGGAAAAGATGTTGATCCTCCCTCACGACTCCTTTCGAAATATGCGGACTTATGAGTTCTAACTGCGGAATGCATTCTTGGAGGTCTGTGGATTGAAGAACAAGAGGGTGCGCCGAAGTTACGAGTCTACAACTGCCTGGGCGTTATATGTACGTGGCATCTATCCTGCATCGACCGTCCTGGGCACGAAGAGGGAACCGGAAGGGGGAAGGACGGACCTTCTACGCCTTGGCTGAAATCGCAATTCCTCCATACATCCTACACCAACAAATGTACCTCCGTCAAAACCAACTTGTGCCCAACCTCTTCAAGGTCGTCAACAGCCCATCAATCAAGCCCAACATTGACGATGCTTTGTCTGTTGGCGAGAAACAAGCAGTGTTTAGAGCGTTCAAGGAAGATTTGTGGAGTTGTCTTAAAGCGTGGTGATTTGGCCTGAAACCAGGATCGGGTTGATGATTCAGAGATTTGGAGGGATCCAGAATGCACGGCTCGTTCGGAAGTCGGTCTCGTCAGAGTCGTCACTGTCCCCAAGGTACCTTCAAGTTTGGACAGTGTGACTGTGACCGTGACAACTCATGGAGGCTATCATCCATGATGATTCCCAAACCCCAAAACCTCTGTAAGGACTACTATCCGCTTTCTAAGCTTCGCGCGATCTATCAATGGTCACAAGGTCGATTTGAAACTTTTCGAGTACGTATAAGAGCATTCTTCTATGACGATGGTAAATTCTGTGCTTCACAGGCAGTAGTCTCTTCCGCCAACAGACAGTACCTCGATGATAGTAAGACACCTAGAATGCAAGACAAAGAAAAATGGGAAAAGTTCAAGCTCCAAGTTGTTCAACTTGAATCTAATTACTCGGCGACTCATCTGCACAACAGGTTCTGACCAAAATTCCGGAACTTGAAGAATTTGAAGATCATTGGCCAGTGTATGTTTTACTGGAATATCAAAGAAGACTAGGCGTAGAATACAAAAGGCGAATGAAATTAAAAAACCCTCGGCGTCACGATGTGCAATCACCCTCAGTTTTCGTTGGAAACGGGTCATCTCGGCTCCGTGTGCAATCTGAGATAGGGAAAACAGCCGTTTCTAGTACTGCAAGCCGCCCCTTGGCTGAGTATGATGAGAAAGTTACACCCCAGGTTCGCCCTGTACCGTGACGTTTGCCTTGATTTGCGCCTACATATTTTTCACGTTCTAGGTTTCTATCACGCTGTCATCTCCATCCGTCGTGCATAATGGTCCATCTCACAGGCCAGCTCGAGACCCCCATCTGCGCACTGGTAGAGATACTGGACAGATAACACGTGGACCCAAAACTCATAATTCGATTGGTAACTGCTCCAGAGAGCGAGTACCCATCAACATTGGTTGCGTTGTCTGCCTTTTCTGCGGCTTTATTCCAGATGTCCCAGATGGTGCGAAAACCCGCATACAAACGTTCTCGCAAAACAAAAGTATCATTGATGCCCTTACTCGATTGGGCATTGTCAACGACAAACATCTAACCATTCTGAATCTCCTGAGAACTTGGAATGTCGGACCTAAGGAATTCATAGAAAGTCTGGCGAAAGGTACACTGAGTCCGTTGTACAAAAGCACCCTTCTTCAACACTTTCAAAAATATTTCTCGGTAAGATCGACAAATGACTTGGAGGGATGGGGTCAATCATTGACTTTTTCTATAGTCAAAGGATCCGCTATCGCCATATCCAAATATCAACTGCTGGAGTGGTTGTCCAGACCATTCGCGAAGTAACGATGCTAAAGCTCCGCCAAAACTTGAGAGATTGCTTGAGGTGATGAGTATGGAAGAGCTTCTCCCGCTTTTTATTGCGGCCCATATAAAGACTGATGACGATTTCGACTTGCTTCATGATCTGGATGAAGCGCAGCGATTGGCTATCTTTGACATGGAACAGTTTCGACACGTCAGACCATTCCAGCGCTGGATGCTCAATTTTTTACTTGCCCATGTTCATATGTTGGACTACCGTGATGACTACTGAGTACTGACCACTGACCTCTTTGTATGACACATTTCTTGGACCTCTCGGCAACCTTTGGCATATCTTTCTCTGACAAATATTTTCTGAATATGTAGTCATGATGATCTTTATTCCACTATGAGTGCCACTCGTTTCTGTTTGGCCGTCATGACAAAGCGTTGCCATACCAATGTGACTGTGACATGACTGATCCCTGGGCTTGTTCTTGAGTTGGTGGCTCCAACTAGCATTGATTAACGTTACGAAAGAGATACAGAAATGATTCCTAAACCTACAGACTTCAAAGCGAGGTATCCAAGCTACAAGATTCGCGCCATCTATCAATGGTCAGATGATCGATTTACAGCTCTCCAAGTACGTATCGGTAGAACAAGTCTCTTTTTTCCAAATGGTGATTTCTGCATTCTACAGCAAGCAGTCCGTTCCTCCGACAAACAACATCTCAATGACTCTGAGGCACTTAATAAGCAAACCATCGTAGATTGGAAAAAATTCATGCTCCAAGTAAATGTGAATTTAGAGTCTCTGAGTAACTTCTTATTTTCTTTACTTTATAGGTCGTAACAAAATTTCCCGAACTTAAAGAATTTGAAGACAACTGGCCCGTCTTAAATATAGCAACGTATCAGAGAAGAAAAGCGAGGAATAGTGAAAGAAAGCGAAGGAAAATTGAAACCATACGCCGCCACAATGGGCATCTAGTACCCTCAGTCTTTATCGGCAATCCGTTGCCTCGGCATATCCGATTCCAAACAGACAAAATGGTTGATAATACTACAAAACACCCCTCTAAAGTTCGCTTCTCCATACTATTTGCCTTAATTTACACCGACATCTTTTCCATGTTCTTACATATTCTTAGGTCTCTGTCAGGTCGTTCAAATCTCCCTTCATTGCCCAATCTGGTCCATATCGCAGGTCAGATCGAGTCTTCCGATCATGCACCAATAATTCTGGACAAATAACACGTCGACCTGAGACTCGCAGGGAGCTTAATATGGGTTGTGTTGTTTGTCTCTTCTGCAACTTTGTTCCAGATGTCCCAGCCAGTGCAAAATTGCACATACAGGCCTTCTCGCAGAACAAAAGTATCATTGATACCCTTGCTCGGTTGGGTATTGTCAATGACAAACATCTATTTATTCTAAATCTGCTGTCGAGTTGGAATGCCGGACCTGAGGAATTCTTGGAGAGTCTTGCGGAAGGTATTCTGAGTCCATTGTACAAAGTTTCCCTTCTTCAACACTTTCGGAAGTATTATTCGGTAAGATTGACAAACGGTTGGAGGCATCAGACTAATTAACAACCTTTTCATCTATAGTCAAAGGGTCCGGTATCGCCATATCAAGATATTAATTCCTGGAGTGGTTGTCCAGACCATTCGCGAGGTAACGATGATAGAGCTCCGCCGAAACTTCAGAGATTGCTTGAGGCGATGAGTATGGAAGAGCTCCTCCCACTATTCAATGCAGCGTATGTAACGACTGACGATGAATTCGCCTTGCTGCATGATTTAGACGAAGCGGAGCGGATTGCTATTTTTGACGGGGACCAGTTCCGACACACCAGGCCATTCCAACGCTGGATGCTCAGATTTTTACTCGCTCATATTGACATAGTGGACTAAAACTAACTACTCACGCTATACTCTCTTGTTTTTTGTGAACTTTGACGTGTCTTTGATAAAGTAGTTGTTCTTGTACTATCCTTCACTTGTTTGATTCTATGCCTTCTGGTTGTGTACATATTCGTATATAATCTATTGTATTGGTATACTATTGTATACATACGCTTGTACTGGATCGTATACCATCTTAGTCGTTCTTTTTGGTGTCCCTCATGGCCGTCTTCCTGCTCCCGATAGAATAAATTACGGTTCCAACAAGTACCATTGCCGCCCCAGACCACATCATGAACATGTTAACCTGCGAGCTGGAACCTTTACTACGTCCTATGATCCCAACCCCAATAACGCTGAGCACAAGGCTAACAGCCTTCCTCACAACCAACACGAGGGTCACGGTGAGGGCGCTGACTCTCGTCGTGAGACGATGAACACCTGCAACGCACACGAGTTGCGTCAAGGTATTGAGGAGTAGCGGAAGAGCAGCAGTGGGGATGGACAATCCCACAAGATTGTCCGGTGAGAAGGCAAGAGGGATTGACATGTGAGAGCCAGCGCTGACGGCATGTATTTGAGCTACGAGGTCAGACCGGACAGAGAAGAACATTGGGAGAGCCAGGAAGTGGAGGTAGAACATGGACTCTTGCCATGCTGGGGGTTCTTTCAGATTTTTCGAGTTATGTAAAGCTGCTGAGCTTGGGGGAGCCGGTCGTCCGTATTTGGAATATGTCCAGTCTTGGACGAGGCCAAGAAACCCGGATAAAACAAGCGCTAGGGTGAGTATGACGATGCCTGTTGCGTAGGTGTATGGATCTGTGGATAGGTTGTTTGTTTGCGCACAATGCGTAGGAGAGGCGGAGAGTGTCGTACAAACGACACCAAGTGTAACAAGAAACACGGAAAAGATTTGAACAGTCGTGTATCTGGAATTCCTGTCAGCATTTTTTCGAATGAAAGTAAGAGAGGAGAGCAAAGGAAAGCATGTATAATGATTCAAGTCACTCACCGTTTTCCAGCAACAAACCAGCCTAGAATCATGCTTATGATTAATCCCCCACTCCGGAAGATGATGTGGACCGCCATAGGTATACAGTATCCAAACGCCGCATTGTTAAGTTGGGAGATAAAATAGAATAAAGCAACTTGGATCAGATATGGGGTGAGAGGTATTCTTCTTGGTCGAAATCGTAGGCCGTAGCGTGTCCATGTAGTGTGTTTGGGAAGACCATGTAGAGATATGATCATAAATTGGAAGAAGGTGATTAGAGATCCTGCCTGTGGGTATTCGGAGGTTAGTTGTTCCAATGTGATAGCATTACTAGTGCCAACATGAGTCCTTCAAAATGAGTCTCTCACAAAATACCTTACCTGCAGCAGCCTCCAAATACCAGCGACAGAGTTGTGAACCAGTCTGACAGATTTGGGGCAATCATGATCATCGTGAAGTCCTATCAGCTTCTACGTCGCAGACTATTCGTGCTGTACCTGAAAAGAGAGCACTATCATCATTAGATAGAAGCAAGTAAAACTTTCCGTAGGTGTTCATTAAGAAGGCCTGAAGCCACTCCTATTACCGAGGCCACGTATACAGTTAGAGGTCCGGGCCGATGTTCCGCGGCACAATTTGCCGAGTCAATGCCGACACGACTTTTTCAAAATTTGTAATTTGTCAGTGTTCATGTTAAGAAGATTTGCTTCGTCTCTTCACTCGTCTACAAAAGCCGGGCCTTTCAAGCTTACTCCTACAATTAATCAACTTCTTGCATTACCTTTTGAACAAGAAGAACAATTGGTAACAGTCTCAGGATGGATTAAGTCGATTCGGAGACAGAAGACTGTTTCGTTTGCAGTACTCACCGACGGCAGTTCGTCTCAAGGATTGCAAGCCGTGTTTCTAGGAAACGGAGAAGGTGTAAAGGCGTGAGCATTGAGAATTCTTATTTTGCATTCCCGTGGAAAGAGCACGGCTGACATTCTCGTTGTAGACTTGCGAATGGAACTGCAGTGCAGTTGACAGGAAAACTTGTTCCCTCTCCCGGTGCAGGCCAGGAGAAAGAGCTGGTTATAGATTCAAAAAGGACAACGGATTCGAATGCTGGTGAACAGATACGAATTTTGGGCATTTGTGACCCAGAGGTCAGTTCAATATTCAGCTCATAGGTAGATTCTGAAATATGAATTTGCATCGTCTGGCAGGTTTACCCCATACAAAAGCAAGCTCTTTCAACAGAGTACCTACGTGATCATTCACATCTACGCGCTCGCACAGACGCGATAGCAGCTATGGTTCGTCTCCGCGACACCCTCAGGAAGAATATCAGCGCGTTCTTCGATGTATGTCTACCTTACCTCCAGCTGAGATATGAAATTATATATGACCTAACGCCACCCCTCTAATGTAGAAACAAGGCTTTATCTACTCTCATACACCTATACTTACAGGAAACGACGCCGAAGGCGCCGGTGAAGCATTCAGAATTGCCCAAACTGCAAATACCCACCCTGCTACCACCGAAAACTCTCCTCTGTCTTCCACAGACAACACGGAGTTCTTCTCGCGTCCTGCGCACTTGACAGTCTCCCACCAGCTCCACCTTGAAGCCCTAGCCACAGCCTTATCGCGCGTGTACACCCTCTCCCCATGTTTCCGCGCCGAACCCTCACAAACAGGCCGACACCTCGCTGAGTTCTGGATGCTCGAGGCGGAATGGGCATTCGGCGGGTCCGGCCGGGTGCTCGATACGTGCGAGTTTGTCGAGGCGTGTCTAAGGGGTGTGGTCCGCGGTGCGGTGGACGGTGTTGATGCAGACGTTCTGTGGAAGGGCGGGGACGAAGGGAGGAGGAGAGCGGTAGCGGATGCAGTTAGAAGCGAGGAGGGATGGGTGAGGATGTCGTACACGGATGCCGTTAAGGCGCTGGAGGAACATCAGCGTGAGATGCCTAGCACATTCCAGTATGAGCCTGGATGGGGACGAACACTGCAGAGTGAGCATGAGCGGTGGATTGCTGAGACGCTCGTGAAGGGTCCGGTGTTTATTACAGATTACCCAAAATCGCTCAAGCCGTTTTATATGCGAGAAAACGAGGATGGGAAGACGGTTGGATGCTTTGATCTTATTGTGCCGCATATGGGAGAGCTTGTAGGAGGAAGTGTGAGGGAGGAGCGTGCGGATGTTCTGGAGGCGAAAATGCGAGAGAGTTTCGGGGAAAATTTGAGTGAGTATCAGTGGTATTTGGATTTGAGGAGGTATGGGGGTGCACCTCACATGGGCTTTGGGATGGGCTTTGAGAGGCTAGTTGGGTGGGTCGGTGGGATTGACAATGTTAGAGAGAGTATACCTTTTCCTAGGTGGGCAGGACGTATGCTACTTTAACTCATCCTCATCAATATTATCTTGTAATATTTACGACCACCGACATAATATATTCTCACTACTTACTCCGTGGCTTCCCATCTTCGAACCAAACCATCTTAGAGATGTCGATTTAAGAACACTAGTGACTTTATCAGCTTTGCGTGAGTCCAAGGTCAAACTTCAACGTT
>JAGGAX010000088.1:0-27077 GCA_017657335.1 Termitomyces titanicus | reverse complement strand
CGAGGCTCAACCAAACCCTCTATGCTCAAGACAATTATATCACACACGAAATCACCTTGACCCATGAAAATACTCTGGGCACACCCGAAATTATATCCAGATTCGTTGGTCACGCCAGATGAACAGATGAACGAGTCTGGATGGATTTCAAAGACCGAGGCACACAATAAGAAACAATAAATAAGTATCATGGTGCGGGCCAAGAGTGCTGCCAACTTCCAAGTGTGGATGCTGGCAAGAATGGGATAACTTGAAGAGTGTTGGCTTTAGACACGGGCCGTCAGTACGCCCGATACTGTTACCCCTCCTACACCATGAGCTTCACAGAACGAGCCTGCTTGTCTTATGAATATTATGCTCTGCAACTTTAATAGCAGTAGAGAACCAAGTACTAGTGTGCGTTCGAGACGGTGCGCTTTTATGAAGGAGAAAATCACCTGTGACGCAATTGGTGACGCATTTTCCTAGGCCGCCTCCTCTGGCCCGGCTAGGCCCGGCTCAAATAGGCCCGGCTTGGCTCGGCTGACGGCCTGAGGCCAGGCCGGAACATCACTATAATCTAACCCCGTTGACACCGAGCCCGTCAACCAGGAGGCAGCTGGCAGTCAGTCCGAAATTTACGGTGTCGTCGCCTAGGCACGCGAACGTGGGTGGCAAATGTTGCCTTGCGCGCCGGTTAGGGCTGTATAAATATTATGTAAGTTCCCCATCTCTCAGGTAAATTCATGTTGACGATTGACCGGCCAGTGTACCCAACTCTTGAACATTATGCATATCTATGGTCTTGATTTGTATTTGGAGGATGGATTAGGTTATTGTGTTGTACTTGTGGTTCTTGCTCCTACGTTGAAAGGAGGGACGGTTCGATCCTTGGATTCTGGTTATCACTCACATGCATCGCCCGTGGATTTGTGGGTGGGATGGTTATCTTGTTCTGGATAGGTCATCTTCCTGCCGGGCCTTGGGGTTTCAATTCAGCAGCTTTACTCGTGTATTAATTTTGTGTGCCATCAAGACTTGCTAAGTGTCCTTGCGCCACGTTGGACCCATGTCTAGTTCCACAGATTTCAAGGCTGGGATGCCTAGACACTAGATCGAATCTCTGTTAAGTAAATCGTCAAGTGGAGCCATTTGTGAGTACCATTTGTCTTCGTCTTGATTTGAGAGACAAAGGACCGTATATATATTTGTGAGTACCATTTGTCTTTGTCTTGATTTGAGAGACAAAGGACCGTATATATATTAGCTAGGGACCCCGTTCGGAGCGGCCAGGCTGAGCCAGCTTATTGCTCAATGCTAGGGGACATAAGTAAAACTATCGAGCCACTATTCAATTTTGATTCAATGGTGTAGCGATAATTGCAAACCAGCCATTGGCCCGGACCAGAGTCTATTCTCATCTTGGACTTCACATATCCTTACCGTAGCCCGCTTTGACAAGGAGCAGTGGCCACTGCACGTTGCGAGTGTGCTCTCAAATCTTTTGAGAGAAATGACTCAGTAGTACTTATAGCACAGCTTACCGGTATAAATAACGCATGGAGAAAAGAAATCTGGTAAGCAGAGTTCTACAAATTGCCCAGAAGAGTGGATGCAGAATGCCAATGCAGTAAACCGTGAGACAACCGCGAGATCTTTATGGCGTCGCAGTAAGAGAGATTCTTAGCCTTCTGAGTATACTCATTCTCCCTTTTATCAGGGGGCTTTGTTGTAATCGTTGTCGATATAGACGGTTAAAGATGGTTTTGGTGGTACTTAGGAGTGACTAGGAGTGAGAAACGCGCCGACGAGTCCGAAAACAATTGTCAGCTCAGAAACCGGGCCGGATATCTCCGGTGACTTATGGATTTAGCTTTCAACTGGTTCAATTTCTCTCGATCATCCTCCAGCTGACGATATCGAGCCTCCTAAACCACGAACACACCAACTCTTGCCTATCTCTGTGTTCGATAGCTTGAGAAATACTCAGGGAGTTATGACGACGTACGGCTCTTCTACAATTTCACGCGTCCTCGCCATCCCTGAATTGCTCGATATGGTTTTCCAATTCCTCGACGATGCTTCAAACGCGTCGAATGCTAGAGTATCTAAACGTTGGTCTGAGATAGCGCTGGACGTCCTGTGGAAAGAAGTTCTGAGCCTTCACCGTCTATTCAGTCTCCTTGCGCCTCTCGAGATATCCGCCAGCGGTTCATACGTGCGTCACCCGACCAATCCATTTCCAGCGTCCACTCAACTTTTTCCCGTTTAAACAGAAATTTGTTCGACCTCTTGAGTCCAGTGACTGGCTGAGATTTGAACGGTATCGACGGCGTGTGCGGAGATTAATCTATTCAACCTCTCAAACGCAACACACACTGCATCACAGCGTGTTCGATGACGTTGCGCGATCACGCACGAGCCTGGATATACTACCGAACATGCATACATTGCATTGGGATGGCCCACTCACTCCCTGTGTGATCTTCATGCACAAGAACGTCAAATCCTTTGCTCTCTCCATCCTTCTAGAAAATAGAATTTATCTCGCTCGTGTTTTCGAAGACGTTGTTACGCGTATGTCAAACATCTCCCTGATTGACCTTCGCTTCAAGTTTTCCGTTATCCTCATAGAGGAGGATGTAATTCGGCTACTTTCGAACCTTCCTAATCTACACAGAGTAGTCCTCCCCCGTTTTTGCCTAACAACGAAGATAACTGAGACTGCTTCTCGGCTTGGAAAACTCCAGACATTGGAATACCAGTATTATTGGTATCAAGGCCGTGGGGACCCTGCTGATATTGTAGACTTCAGGCCGGATCTAACAGAAGGCTCGTTCCCATCTCTCTTCGACCTCAGCACGACAATCACCTTTGCAGACGCGACCAAGTTTTTGACCATACCCTTTTCTCCATCTAACCTAACCATTATGTATCTCGACTCACCTGCTATCGAAACTCCTGCTACATTGTCGGCTCTCCTCAACACTATACCTCAGGCTTGTCCTCTACTCAAATCTCTAACCGTGGCCTCCTTCATCGACACGAACGTGGAGCTCACGTCCGCTCCTGAGAAAGAAGACTGTATAAACATTGATACCCTTCGTCCTCTTCTCAAATGCCCGAATCTAACCTCATTCGAGATTGAACACCACTATCCCTTGCACCTCGAGCTCTCAGACATAGAAGAGATCGCTATCTCATGGCCAGGCGTGGAAACTCTCGTTCTGAACATTCAACCTACGTATTTGGAGAATTCGAACCTCACCTTACGCGCACTCCTCCCGTTCGCGCGTCATTGTCCCAGACTCCGGATGCTCGGCCTCTTTATCAACGCCACGACTACGGATTTTCCTGCAGCCGATCTTACCTCGGCATATCAGCTGCCAACCTTCCGTTCCCTCCGCCGCTTGTCAGTGGGGGTGTCGCTTATCCAAGAAGAAGGTGCTGTCGCTCTCTTTCTCAGTCAAATATGCCCATTGTACTGTGTGATTGAAATGGGTGTGACATGGGAAAACTCGACATCACAAGAAGTGGTGGACAAGCTGAAGCATCGGATTAAAAAGTGGGAGAAGGCGGAGGACCTTTTACCCTTGTTGACAAAGTTGAGGATTGAGGAGCGTGAGCGAGCGCACCTGCTGAAGAAGGAGGTACAGGACTTACGGATACGTACGGAAGTTTTGATGGACAAGTTCGCCTTGGCCGGTACTCCTGTCAACGTTGACGGTTGCATAACTCTGTGATATGTACATTGGATACATCCTTGGATCGAGCTCATGATCAGGCTGCTTGATTTAAAGTCCTTGAATAAATATCTGAATATCGAGTGCAAGGATCCAACCGGAACTCGGGCAAATTACCGGGTGTTTACGAAATCAGATGGTTGCCAGAAATGGCAGTCCCTCTCAAAGTTGGACACCTTCTCATCCTTTCGATCGTCGTTGTCCATGTTGACCAGCACTAAAAATCTCTTCTATAACCAGAGAAATGGTATAAGAAAAGCTGCTGCTATCATCGGTGGCGCGTATGCCGTCCGAGGCTATGTGCAGAACAGAGTTGAAGAGGTCAAGGACAGGTTAGAGCAGGAGCGAGCGGCGCGAGACAAGTGGGTTCTTGATGACCTGTTCTTATTATTACCTTTTCAACTCAGCCATTTCAAAGCTTAAAGCGTAGATTCAAACAAACGCAGGAGAATGTTTCCTACACTGTCCTGACATTGATACAAACGCTCTCAGAACAAGTTTTTCGCGAAATGGATGTAGAAGGGCTCACATCAGAGCTTCAGAATCGGTCAAAGGCACGGCACGCAAATAAGCAACGTCTGGAACGGCCGCCATCAAGCCTGGCATCTAGTATTGACATGGTGCACGACGGAGATGCGCTATCCGAAGCCGAGTCTGCAGTGGCCTCTGTAACGTCTGCATCGTATGGAGTTACTTCCACGTCAAATATTTCGACATCAGGCCTCCAGAACTGGGTGGAATCATCATCATCGGGCGCACCGGTACTTTTGCCGTCAGAATCACAAGGAGGCGAGACCTCCGCTTGTATGTCAGAGTCTATCATGACTGCAGACAGCTCTGCTCATAATGCGGAAAGTTCTTCGGTTGTGGAATCGGGCCCAGTACGTTTGTATTGCTGCGTGTTATATCGATATTCATTGAATATTGTTTACAGTCAGACAGCGTAATGAGCTCCTCAATCGTATCTGACACGGGAAGCTCTCGAACTACAGCAGAGCTGTGGAACGAAGTAAAGATTCTTAGCGAGTGTTTTTCTCTGTGTAATGGCAAGCTAGCTCACAAGTGATCTAGCCTTGACTCGAACGCTGACCACGGTTTACTCCACGACCCTCCTTTCACTCTTGACATCAATACAATTAACTTTGCTGGCGCGATCAAAATACATTCAATCCGTTCTGCAACTCGAGAGGGAAGACCGAATGCAAGAACACATAGCAGCGGAATTTACCCTAACCAACATGCTGCTTAGATCTGGGAGAGGTTTGGAAGGACTGCTGGCTGGCGATATGTCAACACTGCTGGATGAGGAGGACAGCCCGTTCGATGATGTATCGATCAGCGAGGAGGTGGAGAGCAAGTTCTTGACGATGAGCTGGTGGACTTTACACGTAGGTTGGAAAGACGTCGGTGAGAGAGTGCGGCGGGGAGTTGAAGAGGCATTTGAGGGGTGAGTCTCAAATTTTGACAAATTTCTTAGCGCCTAAATGTACTTTCAGCGTGTCTTTGAAGAGCAAACTTGCCGTTGTTGACTTACATCGACTCGTGAGCGATGTTCGACGACGAGTAGAATATGAAATCACGTTCGAAGGGAAGGAGCGACGGATAAAGTGCGTATTTCTTATGATATAACCATTTGATCCCAAGTTGAATAACATCAAGCTTTTTCTCCTCTCTCCTCCCTCCAACGCCCGAAACGGTGCATCATGTACTAACGCAAGGCGGTTTTCCCTCACAATTATCCATCCCCGCGCCTTACGACCTGCTCGAATTCGACGACATCTCCGCTGCCTCCTCCAAACTCTCACACTCCCAACACCTCCCGCACCCACATCACCCCACCACCCTCCCGCCGATTCACCCGCATCCGCAGGACCCAGCTTTCCTATCATTGCTGGAAGAAACACGCAATATCCTTAATTCGTCTGATTTTGCGTGCGTGCTTGAGGCGTGTTTAGATCGAGCGACTGAGGTTTTGTTTACGGGACTCGAAAAATCTGTCTTTATCTCGTCGGAGCCGAATCTGCCCACTGGTGAGCCTATACGAATAAGGCTGGCGGGATTACTACCTGGGTTGTCACGGTGGAGCCACTTGGCGTTAGACGCGCTACCGAATGAATTGGTGGATGTAAGTGATCCACGTTATCTTGGTAACTTTCGTTTGGTTGATCGTTGAGGAATATGTGTTACAGAATGTTCTGGCTGTTAGAGAGGTCGAATGTCTTTCTGCCATTACCTTTGCAAAGTTCGAGGATGGATTCAGATGATTTCGTTTCCTTTTGGAGAATATACTCAATTTTATATCTAATCTAAACAGTCTACTGCGAAGAATCTTCAAGACATGAGTGGTGTGCACAACCTCATGACTCCAAATGTCTTTGGGATATGAGGAGATCTCTTTGACAAGGGGGCCGTGTTCGACCAGTACACGTCCAGATCAGGAATGCTTATGGCCAGGGTTCAATCGCTCCAAGCAACCAAACCATATTCTCATGAAGGCGATCTACATTACGATTTATCAGCCCTTCGTTCGGAATGGTTTTCCAATTCGTCAATGTTTAAAAATTCCTCATATTTCTTCGAAGGCGTGTGAGATTGTATAACTTCTTCGGAAGGTCCCCCAAATCCATGTTTTTCAAGTGGAGTCGTAGTGGTAGAAGAGATCGATGAAGTCGGATGTTCTCAGTTGTGACGCAGGGATAGTTAGGGCCGTTACAAGTTTTGAGTGAGAGTTAGGTGAGGACCTAGGTTCGGCGTTTGATTGAAACTCATACCCCAAAATTTTAGCAAACTCCGAGACCGGTGCCTTGTTAAACAGTAACAACAACCAGTTCCAGGATGGTCCACATGGAGCAGAGCCTGCGCATGCAGGAGACAATGTCCGTCCGGTATGACACAAGCACTACGACAAGAAATGATTTCTTTTCCAAGCCCTACATCTTACGTAGCGTAAAGGATGTGGCGTCGGATGCAAGATCTGATTCCAAAGAGCTATACATGAGTATAGCCAACTGCGGCTTCGAGGCAGTGATTGAATTTGTGCCAGACATTCGCACAATCGCCGCATTACAGTGCCAGTGGGTATGGCATATGCATCATATTCGGGCTGTCCGGGACCGCATATTACTCTCTCAGTCTCTGTCAAAATAATGGGCCTCCAAGGCCCATCAGTAAGCGCGATCACTGGAAGTGACAGATGTGAGGACAGCTTATGGGGAAATTAATTCTCATCGACGGCCGACCAATCGACGAACATAAAGTGGACACAGATTAATGTGCGTCCGAACGTCAAGAATCGCGATGTTCAGTTCAAGTTGTCATCGATATCGTCCGCAATGGGCCAGCCAGACTAGAGTCCATCGGGAGTATACACAATTATTATCAGTCCTTAATTTAAACATACCTTTGGATTATATTTTGTGGGTGTCTAGTTGTATGGTCTAAGGATCTTCGAGCGCTTCCAAACCTTCCTCTGGTAGGCCAGAATGACGGGTATAAAGTCAAATAGTCCAAAGTCTGGCCAATAGGTATCTATAAAGTGGATTTGGGTATCTTCACAACACTACGAATCATTCAGCCGTCAGATAAGCCAAATCGAGAGTCTGACTCGCCTGCCAAAGGAGATAGTCACTGAAGCGTTTGACGCCGCTAGTGCGCACCAAGATATCGAGCGGTGGACTGCCACCGAGTGACGTTGACAGGTGGCTGTCTATATCGTCTTCTGTTATTAGTCTGCGTGTTTGACACGGTGAAAGTCATCTCAAGGTCAAAACGATCGCAAACGAACCGGTCCTCGTCTGAGTTAATGGATTGCCGGACGCAAGATTGGACGGCCGAAGTTATATCATAACGAGAGGAGTACGGCATGTGAAGGTTGACTATTGCACTGCGACGATGGTAAGTGATACAAATGACAGTGCACAACAAGAACGAACACATTATTGTGGCGCGTCATGCGTTCTGCCTTGCGTACAGCCCTCTGAACCGATTCTGGGAGTAACGCAACATTCCCCACGACATTCAGTCGGACGCCATATTCGCTTAGAAGGTCGCTGCGTAACGAAATTAGTCACATCTTGCAAAAGAAGAGAAAGTTGACGACTCACCCATGCGAGGTGATTTCTATGAGTCTTTCTCGAGCTAGGCTCATCAACGCCTCGACTTCATCCTCTGGTCGATTGAAATTATCGATAGCAAATGCAAACACCGACGCGCATTTTATGTTCAACCGGTAGCAAACTTCTAGCATCTGCGATTGATACAGTGGTCATTGAAATGGCTCTTAGACCTACACGATACTCACCCTCCGTAGAACTAGGAAGCCTTGTTTGTGACCTTCTTGAACTCTTTTTTGATGACTTCTCGCATACCGTCGAAAGCGACATGTCTAGGAATGGGGCCAGAGGCAACAATGGTGAGGAGCAGTTGTTGCGCCTTTTTGACGACTTTGTTTTTGAGCCAGCGTAGGGCTTTGCGGAAACCGAACATTTGGAATACGTAACCGTGGAAATATTTCATTCCTGACGTCCATGAATCTCAGGTATCCCGTCGAGTTCAATAGCGAGAATCTATTGAAAACGTAATTCATTTTGGATCCTTTACGTTTGGGGTGTGCTATCTCACCCATGAAGTCATTTCAACCATTTCCGTACCTCACCATGGGGGCAAATAACAGGTTTTGGCGACAAATCCATGTCATATCAGCATTCCTAGTGATCGTAGCTTGTTTCATCTCTCACACTACCCAATGTTGACGACGTGGACCGGGCAATTGCACAATGCGCATCTATTGGTACTCCTGTTGGCCTAGGACCATCTTACAACCCAGCTACTCGAGTCGGGGACCTCACCCACGAACGCGACATTGTGGACAGGAATGAACAACGGAACGGAGGTTACCTATGGTGATATCTTGTTGGATAAGGGAGTTATTATATCTCTTGGGAGAGTGTCTCAGGATATGCTTGTGCGGGTTAAAGCTGCGAGCACTGCGAAAACAGTCGATGTTGTCGGATGCGGAAGGCAGATGGGTATTGTGGATTTGCACTCGCATATTGAGCTTTCTAGTGCTCCGTCTCCGAAGGGTGGGCTGTCATGCTTTTGGGATTTACATCTTATGGATGATTCATTCTAGGCTCTGCCCTTGCCCCGCTGAGAAGTTAAAACTCTGCCCAGACGACAAGGTGCAAGAAATTATGGATCTCCAAGGTGGGTCTTTAGCACCCGGATTGACGACTTTCGGATCGCATTCGGGGTTAGTGGAGATTTTGAAGGAGGTGTCTACCTCGGATGGAGTTGTTGACGATCTGCTTGTGAGGACTGGACAGGTGCCGGATGTCGTCGGTGGCAATGAGGGGGTCGTGAGGGCTGTGAATGGGTTGCAGTTTGAGGGTAGGAATATGCTGTAAGTTCCTATGTCTTTTTTCCGTTGAAGGAAGCGGGTGACTGATATTGGGACTATTGGCATTACTCGAGCGGTCTCTGCAATGATTTCGAATGGATTCCTTGTGGGGCTTTCGGCGACGTTTGATACCGGCGCGCCGAATGTGTTGCAACAGGGTGCTGTTATCCAGGAGGAGACCGCACTGCATGTCACCTTGAACCAGCTTTTGGATGCTAGTGTTACATAGCACACAAGTGGCAGCGCTGCGCAGGCTGCTTTATCACTCGGCTTCGGATGCTTGGAGACGTGTGCAAACGGCTTACGAGGGCAAAAACTCTCTGATTATGACATTGTATAGGGCGAAATTCCTTTCTTTTGTTGATGAGATCAAGGCGGCAGGTGCCAGTGGTCATCACGTCTCCTAGACCTTATCCGGGTTCGTGGCAGGAGCGCAGCATGTCAATGTGAGCATCCGCGCTCTTTACTTTTACTGAGACTGAGCTTCTTTTCTTGCGGTCTTCCTGGACCTCCACTCTCGTATGACAGCATTCTCACTGCCCTACTCGCCAAGAATGTCAAAGTATCTACCGGAATCCGTGATGAGTTCGACGCTCGTAATGGCCGCTTCAATCTTGCTTGGGCAGCCTTGGAGTCCGATGGCATGATTAGCAAGACCAAGATTCTGCAGATTGCCACGACGAATTTGGGAGTTGCGAGGGTCCGGAATGTTGTTGCATACCAGGGATGGGACGATGTTTGATTTTCAGAGTAGGGTTGTTATTGTTTCTATGGAACGAGGGACTGTTGAGATTTTCTGAAAGGGAGTTATCTAATCAATATCTACAAAAAATATCAGAGTAATCTGTGAGTATTATTTTTTTTACAACTTAACGCGTCAAGCTTGCGACGCGACCCGCTTGCAATGCCACGTGCTTATCATTTCTATATCACGATCACCCATTTTCGCATCAGTTATGGTCCAATGCTCTGACCGGGCTATGTGACATATTGCTTACAATCAGCCTAACTTTGTCATTGACCGCTACGTACACGCACATGCTATGCGTATTTCATATCATTCCTTGTAAACGATGACCAACAAAACCCTAGAACTCAACCCAACGCACCCTCTCGCCTCCGAACTCTCCAGTCTTCGGCTGGCAGTCTCTCGTTTTCAGGCATGGACACATTGGACATAATTCCATTGTAACTGTCTAATCCAATTTTGTCTCAAGGATGAGGCTTACACCACCTCAGTGAAGCTTCAGAGGCAATCTCTCGAATCCGCGAACGCCCTTGACCACGCTTCATACCTCGAACGCGAGAACGAAGTGCTGCGCACAGAATTAGCCATTCTCAGAGCTAACCCGCACCCGGATGCATCACCTCAGGCACATCCGGCTGTCGCGCAGGTGCAGCAGTTGACGCTTTCTTTGCGAAGGCTCTCTGATAAACTGTCGCTTACTGAGGATACACTCCTGGAGCGTACGACACAGCTTTCACACATGACTGCAGAGGCTGGGAAAGCAAAATTAACTGCGGAGGCGGCGTATGAGCTTGCAGCACGCACGCGAGGAAGAGAGGAGGCGGGAAAGTTGAGGGAGCTAGAGCTCGAGCAGAAGGTCAGGGCTGCTGAAGAGGCCGCTAAAATGTCGGATTTGGTCGTGAACGAGTACGCAGATCTCGTACGGTCCCTTCAGGCTGACAAGCCTCACGAGAGCCTTGTCGACGGTCTTGCCGAGGGGAAACTAGGCCTCCAACGATTACTTAACGAATTCAATGGCGAAATCGTGCGATTACAAAAAGAGCTCCTTGAAACCCAGGGTGCACTCACCGCCGCAGAATCACAACACGACTCTGAGAAGGAACACGTTGAACAATGCCGTGTCGAGCTAGCACAAGCCCAATTTGAGCTCCAACAACTCAAAACTGATGATAACGTAGCCGCCAAGATGGTTTCTCGGTATATGCACGTATTTTTCCCTCCTTCCTCCTCGGACAAATATTCATACCATCTACCTCTCAGGAAATTCTCTCAAAAATCAACCGATACCCTCTCTGAAGCCCTATCAGCTCTCAAAACCCGCCACTCTGCAACAACATCCACACTCTCCTCCCAACTCCTTTCTCTCCGCTCCCAACTGCGTGCTTCCTCAACTCAAACCGAGACTCTTCGCCATGCACTCGACGAGCTAGGAGGCGAACTCGCGAAAGAGGCGTTTGGGCGTAGAAGAGAGGTTGCGTTGAGGATTCGGATGATTAACCGGGAGGAGAAGTTACGTGGGGCGTTGGAGAGGTGGGTAATCAAGGCAGAAGAAGCACAAGCACGTGCGGGGGCCGATGTGGAGGTGGATGCAGTGGATTTTGGGAAGATTGTGAGCGCGGCACGTGTGTTACTTGAGAATGCCCTTGGGGGTGAGGATGGGGAGGTTGGCAGGGCGGTTGTTGTGAAGGCTACGGTCAGGGAGTTGACGATGGAGTTAGAGGGGGAAATGAGGAGGAGGTTGGAGTTGGAGAGAATCGTTGCACTGGTGAAGGCAGAGGAGGCTGTGACGGTTGATAGAATTGCCGTTGGTGATGAACAATGTTTGAAGAAGCCTGAGCAGCCATCTGAAGCACATCCGGTCACCCTTCCCGTCCAGAACGATGCATCTGACTCTACGGCCGTACTCGTCGCAGCTCCTGCGCCAGAGACTTCACTATCAGTAGCTGAAGAAGTCGATTCCTTCCAAAAATCGGCAGTCGACGATTCGGTACCTCTCGCACAATCTGCTACTGCGAATGTTCTTGAATCTCCCTCCGATCCCCTTACAACGTCTCCCTCTACCTTTGACATAGTCAATGACGAGGACCCATTGCCGAATGACTCGATACCCTCTTCAATACCTAATGGAACATCTCATGGGTCAGAGGATCGTTCCACCATTGCCTTGTCTGCTGACGGTTTGAACAACACGGAGGTGTCGACTCGTATAGTCGTCGAGCCTGTAGTCGATATCACGCCCCCTGAGGTTTCCTCGCATAGAACTAAACACCAGCAGGATCTGGTCTCGACGGATAGAACAGGAAAAGCGACGTTGGAGGAAGGATCATTTATGAACGAAATACCCGTACACCCCGAATTCCTTATTAACAGCGCATCTGAATCCGTAATTTCCTCGGGCGTCGTGGAGAACTCCAAGCCCGACTCTGTAGCACAAGAGCAGATACTCAATGGTGTCGTTTTCGACGGGTCCACAGTTCACGAGCCAAATGACGTCGATCCCGGCTCAACTGCAGAACCTGAACACACCCTACCTCCAGCATTTGCCCTTCCAGTGGGGTCAGAACTATCGGATCCTTCATCCGTTTCTGACGCCCTCTCACCTTCGACCACCAACCTCTCTCCAAATCCCTTGAATCTATCCCTTGATAACCAATCATCCCTACACCCCCTCCTCATCGACCTCGCCAAAACCAAACACCGGTACGACACCCTCCAGCGTTCTCTACGCGACTGTCATCTCGCCCTCGAATCCCTCTCCGCCTCTCTTCAATCTCCAGTAACAGGACGTGTGCCCGCAGAGGCGTTGAGAACGGCAGCGCAGAGGCTGAATGATTATACGGAAGACGCGAGGGTTGAGCTGGAGATCAGGATTGCGGATGAAACATTGATTGGGAGAGGATTTGAGATGATGCTTTGTGTGCCTGGGGCACTTGATACACTTTCTCTTCATGAGGGTCAGGAACAGGAACAGGACCCGGACGCGATGACGCATTCGGATGTGGAGAAACAGGTCGAAGGGTTCATCAATGGCACAGACCCCAGTGTGAATAAAGCGATCCGGAGTCTTTCGCGCAAGTTGGAGGATATCGAGCACGATATCGCTATTCTGAAGCGGGCGGTGCACGATGCGAGTGATAGTGACGACTCTTTGTTATCCCCTCCCACTAGTACCAAAGAGAGAGGAGGATGGACATCATGGATACGAAGCACCCCTACCTCGCCCTCCAGTCCGTTGCCCACATCTACATCCAACCTCGGCCCCACACCGACATTCGGGAGTGTCATGTCCTCTCCTCGACTTCGCCACTCGCCTTCTCTTGATTTCCCTGGCGGTATGAAGAGAGGTACTGGTGTGGATCCGCTTGCGAGTCTGGAACTGAGAGTCCCAATGCCAAGTTACGTACAACACCAGGCCCCGCCGGCGGTTCAACCGAGATCGAGGACGTTGTCGACGATGTATATGCTTGGACTTGGGGCAAGGAATGTTAGTGGATCTGGGAGAGGGAGAGGGAATGGGTTTTTGGGGGGTTCGGCGAGTCCGAGGAACGGGAAAGGCGCATCTGCCGCCCTGCAGGATCCTGATGAGAGCGAGGAGGACGAGGGAAGTGGGGGGAGCGATGTTGAGTAAATTGCGATTGGCTAGCGCCAGCTACCTACGGTCCTAGTACGATGGAAGTTGAAGGGTGTGAAGACCGGCCGTGTAATGGTGGTGTTGATTGAATTAGATACCCAGAGCGGCCTGATTATGCAGCGCTGACCCCGATACAAATGACCTCGAAAAACTTCTGATATTGACACAATCATTCTATACAATCTGGGGTTCATCTACAGCTGCAGTGGATGTCATGATGGTAATATAGCTTTCTCCTCGATTGGACAAGATTGCAACGCTTCCCCCGCCACTTCATGATCGAACTGGGCATGCTCAGCATCAGTGAAGCGTCCATACATCATCTCGCCAAAACCAACACCAATAGCGAGACTGAGGATGAATGAGAGTTGGAACGTCATGATGGTAAGCATGAAGAGTATCGAGATTGTCGCTTGTGCGCCGTGGACAATGAATCGCGCCCACGCCTGATCGACGACGAACGAAGCAGGCGTCCCGTTTCGCATGAGCAGTACGTCCGTCAACGACTGATACTCATCACATTTCTCTTTCTCCTTCTCTCCCGATTCCTTCTTCTTGATCACTTGTGCATCCCTTGCGACTGCCAATTCCATCCCTGCGCGTACTGCTGCAACCCATCGCTCCGCAATTCCGAGCAAAAATATTCCGACGCATGCAGCGAAGAGCGTGCTGCCCTTCCATGGAACCCAGCCATCGAACCAGAGGACGTCGCCTGGCGTGAAAGTGGAGGTATGAGAGCATGTTGCCGACAGCGAGAGGCATGGGCATGTCCATCGCGTCATCGAAGCCATTGTCAAAGGCTGCGACGAGCGATATGGTGAAGGTGACGGTGAGTAGGACGTGCTGAAATCGAGGTATCATTAAAATTTTAGTGTGCTCTCAGGAGTTTGGCTCTTCATTCTTTCACTGTCCAAGCTGTAAACTAGTCGGTTTTGGTAAATGACAGAGGTACTGATCGATGATGAGGCTCACTTTTGAAGACAGAACATCCTCGAGCTATGGTGGTTGGGTCTCTTATTAGAAGGAACAAGTCGGAAAAAACTAGCCATCATTTCGTCACTTGAAACTAGCCATCATCTCGTCAATTACTTACATACGACTGTCCTTATCGTCATGGATGATGTTGCCACTACCTCACTGATTACCCCATTGCAATTGACATCAAGAATTACTAAGTTATACATTATAAAAGTATGTCGTAATTTAAGTACATAGTATCAATCGAATGTATGTTAGAATAATCATGCATGAGTACATCGTTAGTGATATCATATCATACTATCATACACTGCGTAGTGTTCAAACTCAAAAAGGTGGTAGTACATACACATACAAGCGCATCACCCAAAAAAGTCTCAGCGTCAATCAAGCTTGAGTGGATCCGCATCTGGACCGTGAGTCGGGGCCTGCAATTCAATACGAGCCTCTGGTTCTGTAACCGCGCCAAGCACATTAATAAGCTCATTGCTCCTCGCTTCTGGCAGATTAGAATGTTGTATCATGACAACTCGGGGGTCCGAATTGTTGTTCTCTTGTCAACTTCAACGCCGACGCCACAATGAATCGAAGGCGAAGCTTCGGCCATCGAGCGGGCATGCCTGCGAGATCGAGGCTCGATGCCCGAATGTGTCAAGAATACACGTAGAAGTGGTGAGAAACGTCAGTGAGGAAGGTGTCACGAAGGCCGTATGGAGGGCACACAAGTAGCTAGGAGTTGTTGGATGTGTGAGCCGTAGTGGAATCGCCATGGGTAGGACGTGTAGACGATCTTGAGGCGGCGCAAGTTCCATCCTGGGTACCAGCGTTTTTCCATCTCGGTGGAGAACAGATCCTGTCACATAGGTATGAGTCATCATACTAAGTAAGAGGTAAAAGGAGTGACTCACAAACTGAGGCGAAGGTGCAGGCGATAGTGGCGGCTCAGAACAATGTGCCACTTCCTCAGCCGCCACATCCCTCACCAACATCTCCAAGCTCATCAAACCTGGCAACTCCTCCGCCAACAAATCTACCAGGTCCGGTGTAAGCTTCACTGTCCCAAGCCTCAGCCTCTCAAGCCTCTCCATCCTTGTCTTGCCTCGTAATGTCCCCAACACACTCTCCACATCTATGTACTCATGAAAACACCCCGTCAGATTCAAGTCCTTGATTGTCCTGCCCAACTTTGAGAGAGCAACGAGCGCAGCGCCGAGAGGAAATAATCCCGAACTAATATCGAGCGTGCGAAGATGATGGATGAACACGCCTTCTAATGCTGAAGCGAGCCATGAGACGAATGAGGCGGGGTCAGGTATTAATCCTGGACCAGAGTACTGCGTTGCGCGTAGGGAGAGGGAACGAAGGGTGTATTTTTGTCTGCTCAAGAAGGTTGAGAGGCCGATGGTGTCGCCGAGGTGAGGGGCCTCGATGGGGATGGCGAGGATAAGGTGGCTCAGGAGCGGGAGGGGAGAAAGTGAGAGGAAGAGCGGGGAGAAATCGAGGGGTTCCCATGCTTGAATTGTTAGCCGACGGAGTGAATGCCGTAGGCGCGCTATGAAGGGTGCGAGGTGGTAGATGAGGATCAAGGCGTGGCCACGGTCATGGTCTCGATCAAGCTTGGAGATGGAATGGTCGACGCGGATGACAAGCTCGAGTTCTTCGATTTTCTGCGGTGCAGAACCAGGATCAAGAAGTTTACCAATGTTCTCGAGCGATATGTCAAGAACGAGTTTACGTAGATTCGAGCGGAACACTGCGGCTAGAAAGGGGACAGGTGATTCAGATATTGGCTGGAGGCCACACCACATTATGTGGTAGTCTGTCACGTTCGGTAGACCCGCGAAGACTTCTAACATGGCTTGCACGATGTCGTCCGCGGTCTTTAGTTTGCGTTGCTTAGCACCTCGACGGCACTTCTGATCAATAAGATGATTCGCAAGGGCCGTCAGGCGCAGACGAAAAGACCCTCGCGTTGGTGGCAAGTCGCGTTCACGGTCAATAATCTGCTTGAGGAACACAGGATACACATGCAACACGCGGACCCTTTTGGCGACCACGGGATCTCTACAATCGATCAGTTCAATGCTGATGCTCCGCGAACGCTATATATAACAACGAGGGAAGTACTCACTTTAGCCTTACAACATTCCTCAGCATCCTGCTATCCAGAAACGCAAAGCTCATTTGGCGATAGCGACAATCCATAGCGATATCGTAGAAGGCACTGTTGACGCTGATGAGGCCCTCGAGGACGGAGGCGGGGACGAACTGTGCAACGTGGATCCATATCTCGTGGGGGAGGTGGTACATGGTGATGGTGGTAGCAGAGCAAGGTCGAAATTCATCTGCTCGGAGAGTTGACACTGAACATGACAGCGTAGTATTAAATAAAACTGTCTACATACGTTCCGTCCATCCGAAGTTACTACTAACTATACTGCTGTCGTGCTTACATCATTCACTTATGATTCTAGATTCAGCCTGATTAGTACAATATCCCCGTCTCCGAGGGATACGGCTAGATATGGCCTTATTGTTTTCATCCATTAATTGTTTCTGACAATTGGCCGGACTCCCCATGTCGATTGTGTGATAGCCTGCTGATACATGTTTGCGGCTGCTATACACACGGACACGACCCCATATCGACCATGACATGAATGTGAGCTGGGCACCAACCAATATATATATATACACACGTCGGAAAGCGAAATGACCATATGCTATTGAACAGCCTTCAAGAGTGACTGACATGCATGAGCATGAACATTACTTGTGATATACATAACAATTGTCCAGTGGCGCCTATAGATCCGACCGTGACGGTCAACTCAACAGCACACACCCGAATTGCTCCCCATAGCACGAGTCACCTGGTACAAACATCTTCGCGTTGACGTTGAAGCCAGTCTTGACAAGATCACCAATCTTGAGCACAAGCGGTCCAGATCCAGACTCGCGCGTCGCTCGCTTCCAGAATGAGGTGTGTGTTAATCTCATAGCTTCATAGTCGTCAGCTGAGAGTGGCGGCAGAGACCTACGTGGGGTTTCGGCGACCAGGAGCTGCGAGGATGACGACATTGACAGATCGTTGAGCCTCACAGCTCCGATTGCAGTCGGGCTGTGCACCGTGCGAACAGAAAAAGTGGGTTTATGTGAAAACTTGATGGGGCTCTGAGAATTTGGATTGCGGCGTTTGAGGGCTCGGAGGTCAAAGTTGCCCGGCTTTCGCAGAAGTTGAGCTTGAAAATTTGACGACGGCGAATACGCTTGAGAGGCTTCAAGCGAGCCGCTGTTACATGTATCGAGCTTGGGCGATCCATGGTCTGGTTCAATAGTCAGATATTCCTGCTGTT
Source organism: Termitomyces titanicus (assembly GCA_017657335.1). Classification (NCBI taxonomy): domain Eukaryota; kingdom Fungi; phylum Basidiomycota; class Agaricomycetes; order Agaricales; family Lyophyllaceae; genus Termitomyces; species Termitomyces titanicus. Next base: position 9,244 of record JAGGAX010000088.1, on the reverse strand, counting down.
CGGGCCAGGGTAGACCCCGATTGGTGTGGATCCCAGCTCGTCGGAAATCAACAAGACAAACATATTCACCGGATGACGCAAGGGCTTTTTCTCCTTTCTCGGTCTTGTTGGTCTTGATCTGGGTTTGAATGAGAGTCCTGCTCTCCGAAACGGATTCTTGTTGTTCATGTATGCGGACCCTCTTGGCGCTTCTCGGCTCAGCATCGGAAGAGGAATCGTCTGCCCTGCTCGTGTCGAAGCGACGCTTGTTTGAGTTAGCAGGATGTGTGTCAGAAAGGCTTGAATCAACTTTGGACTTGTTGAGGTTTGACGATGTTGATATTAACGTCATGTCAGAGGATACATGGCTCGTAGATGTAGATTCGTCGACGTGGATTTCGATTCGGCTAGCATCGAAATCGTCTGACGGTTCCATGAAGCACAGGTAAGCATATTCCGAGTAGAGATTGTCGAATAGGGCATACCGTCAAGAATGTAAGGCCCGACAGGCATGAGAAATTGTTCCACAATGCATTTCGCGATCCAACTCGCATGTCGCACCTGGTTTTCATACATGCATGTATGAGAAGGACCATTGTCTGTCAGACTGTCATGCGTAACCGCGAAGGGTGGTTTCGCTCATACCACCAGAGATCGGTAAGAAAGCCTACATTCATTCATACGATCAGCACCGCAGCATAATTAGATAAATGAAGTTGAATGTCTCGCGAGTCATTGCTAGACAGAGCTTACTTGTGTAACCAGGGATCGTCGAGCCCATTACAGAAGAAATACTGAGCTTCATAAAAGTCTTTTTCGGAGTGTGTCAGTGTTCCCCCGTTCATGACTGTCGATGAAAGAGAAGTCATCAACAACCCGTGAATCCATGTGACTTATAGACAGGGACAGCTACCCCATCCCTTCCTGTATACGACAGGCACAGAGGGGCTGAAGCACGCTAAGAATAGAAAAAAGCATCAGCACCAACCGCATTTGCCTCAACCTTTCAATAATCACCCATTCCTGAGAACAACATCTAAGTTTGACGTGGTCGTTACGTGGAAAAAAGAGTGGAAGGGTGGCGGTGCAGGTTTACCAAACAATCTGATTTCAGACTGAGAACGTGGCGCGTCGCTGCGCGTTTTCCTTGACTCTGCTTCCACCATCGTGACCAATGACCTCTATCACACGCAACCTCCCTTGGCCTATCCGCGACCTTGGGGTCTCCATTGTCGGTCAGGTAAGTTTTCACGATTTTTTTGGGGGGAAAGAATTGATGTGGACTTGGAAAAAAGGAATGTTACACGTCACTTGTAGAAAATCTGGATATTGGAGATGTCAAGTGCATAAAGTATGCCGTGTCTAAGGGTCTAGGAATAGGTATCGTAGTCGGAGGATCTATAATGAAGGTACCACAAGTCCTACTAAGTTAGTCTTCAGAATTTTTTCTTATTCCGTACTCAACCTCCACGAAAAGTTGTTAACGCACGTTCTGCACGCGGCCTCTCCCTATCCGCATACATCCTTGAAACACTCTCCTACGCCATCACACTCTTCTATTCCTTCCGCAACTCCTTCCCTTTCTCTACCTACGGTGAAAACCTTTTCTTAACTCTCCAAAACGCCCTCATCACTCTCCTCATCATATTCTACTCCCCGCACCGCCCATCAAAATCCACAAACCTCGCCGTCGCTTCCATCGGTATCCTCGTGACCTCGGGGGCATTGTACAGCATCCCTCCAACGTATCTTGCTGCACTACAAGTATCTACACTACCTCTTTCGCTATTTTCGAAGCTCCCGCAAATCAGGCAGAACGCGCGCGCGAGATCGACGGGACAGCTCTCGGCATTTGCAGTGCTAAGCCAGATTGCAGGATGCGCAGCTAGATTGTTCACGACCGCCGCGGAAGTGGGTGACATCATCGTCCTAGCTGGATTCTTCCTCGCGCTGCTCCTCAACCTAGTGTTGGGCGTGCAGATGTGGATGTACTGGGGCCAAGGCCAAATGGACGGGAGAGCAAAGGAGAAGTCGGGGTACGATGAGTTCGAGTTGGTCGAGTCGGTGAATCAGAAGCCCAAGCAGGAACAAGAGGAGGACTCGTGGCAGCACCCTACGCAGGTCCATCACCGCGTCGCGACGCCCCCACCGCGCTCGTCTTCGGCGGCTGGAACGAGGAAGTGGGCACGGAAGGTGGATTAATTTCACTCTAAGCTCATGGTGTCATTGAGTATTGATTGGATCTGCCTTTTTCCATATATTTATTGCTCATTGTTCATTGATTGTCGATCACCCCTTACGCGCCGCCAACACGTTATATGCGTATCATATGGCTATTTAATCAATCTATTGCTTTCGGGCGATTAGAGGCATTCGGTCTCGGACCTTGTATGATGAATGAATGGCCTTCATAATACCCATCAGATACCCGGATCCATGTGCATATATCTGTCCAAGATCATCTCGCGATGGACGACAGTGGCGCTCATGCATGCTTGCCAAAGCCTTGACATGGCTTTGACCCTAGGTGGCGCTCATACGTCACTCGCGACCCGCTGGCATGCTTGTCGATTGTCGTTCATATCCATTACTTTGTACATTTTCGAGCTAATTGGGCATTCAATTACTATACATACAAACGAGGAGACCTTATGGAGTCTCGAAAATGACTGCTGCCTTGATGAAGCCACCTCTTCATTGATTACTATCAGTTTGTGACTATACCCCCTCTGAGCTCCTTCCATCCGGGTGCAGGTACAATGTCCACAGTTGCAATTTTGCTAGACGAGAGTACTGCTCTAGTATTCAGCTCGAGCTTTGTGAGCTTTGCGCCCTGCGCTCCTGTAAACATGTCGCGTCATCACTGCATACTTGCGAGGCGCTGGTTAGGGAAGATTGAACGAAACGAACCTAATGCCCAAAGAGAAATCAACACCTCATTCTTACCGTGGTGGTTAAGGATGCCCTCCGGGACTGGGAAGCTCGTTTGTGGGCCAAGAGAAGACAAAAACCTGTGTCCGTTTCCACACGAGATTAGACATGACACCGCGAACTTGACGCTCAGAACAAACGCACCTGCCGAATTGCCACCCATTCACATAAATCAACACCCGGTGTAGATTCACACTATCAAGTGCCAAATCAAAGGCCAAAGGTATATCAGATCCCTTTGGGAGGTTCAGATCGAATGTGGTTCGGTAGACCTTGACGCCTGGGCTCATGATCCCTTCGTATGGTGTACATGACGCCCAGTCGGAGTCGTCGTAGCCCGGGAGGTGGGCGCCTGATTGAGGGTAGTTGAGACGTGGTTAGTTCGACCAGGAAGTTGAATTTTGAGGAGGGAGGGCGGAACGGAACGTACCGACGCGCTGGAACCACCACCCGCCCTCGTTGTATGGTCCGCGTACTGCGTCTGGTGCATTTTCGCCTCCGATGTCTGATTCGATGAGGCGAGGAGGAAACGTGTGATGTGTCAGTCGAGTTAAGTGTATGATGGTGACGGGGGACAACGTACTGCCTGCAACTTTCCACGTTGTGAAGTCGTTTCCATTGGTAGATAGTAAAGTGTATCCGCGGATGCCTCTAGGTGTTTTGAACTCGTCATCAATATTGTCTAATTGATGAAATGTTAGCGTCATCGAGAGATCATGAAGAGGCATTACAGTCTTGGTTCATCCCCGTCGAATCATGGATAACGGTAAGAACTGACAATCATTAAGAACATCCGTTACCATTTGCATTTAGAGTTCATATAGTAGGAGGTACCATTATCCCCCGGAAGCAGTTGACCGCTTGTAAAATTGAAAGTAGGTGAAAGGATATCCACACCGCTTTGGCTGTGCGAGCTTCCTTGTCCTGACCCTAGGAAGTGAGAGTTGATGAAGACGGAATAACCAAAGGAAAATCCGCTGGAAAAGCAGACGGATGAATGAAGAATCGAGATTGCAAAAGAGGAATGCACAAACCCCTGGATCGAAAGCTGCACGCCGGTCGCGTTCCCGTTGAAGTGGCCGCGCCACACCCACTGTCCTGCATGACCAGGTTTGTCAGAAGCGATGACAGGAGTTGTCAATGTACCTGAGTGGAAACCGTATCTAGTTGAGAAGTCAGCAAATAGATTGGTTTAGAGCATAAAATTGAAACTCACTCGCTCGAGTATAGGACATACTGGAAGTCAATTGGGTAATGAATTGGTAAAACAACATGATATGCATACCTTTCCAGCTGTTGGCTTCTGCGGCCGAAGTGTAGATTCTTATTAGCGACCACCCACGCACTATCGTCGTACTCCAAGCTCAATTCTGGCAATGAATTCGCACACTTCCACTCAAGATCACGAAGAACTGGCAAATGAACCGAATCGAGATCTCCCGGAAGCTCCACAGTGCCCCTCAAGCTCCCAATATCGCTCCTCACCACCTTGACATGCTCACCATTCCATGTCACTCCAGTGAAAGCCTTAGACGCGAACACATCAATTGTCGTAGTGTCGTTCAGATCACCTGTCAACTGCAAAGTGGAGCCACGAGCCGCTGCGCTGCGCACAAGGTAAGGCCCTTTGACGAGAATAGACGAAACATTGGGGCTGAGATCGTAATGGTTGTGCCCTGTACCTTCGACTGCAAGTCGAGGTGCCCAAAAGGCGGAGGCAGTTTTCTTGTCGGCAATAATGATGCGGGTGGTTCCAAATTCGATGACGGTGACGTCGAGCGGGGAACCGAAAATTGTGACAATCTGCATCACTTCGTCGTTAGCAATGTCATACGGAAGCTGGAACAGAAACTATTACATTTCCATCTGTTGTGGCGTTGATTGATCTCGGGCCGAGGGTCTGTACAGGAGACGCAGTTGGGTTTTCGGCTGCAATTTCAATTATTTGTCCGGCGAGAGCATATGTTATCAAGGTATCGACCTAACAGTTTATGATACAACCAATGAGGAAAAACTAAGATAAGTTTAAGTTGGGCTATTCTTACCCCGTCAAATGTCGACCAAGTCATGAGCTTCGGAAGGAATTGAATATGAGTTAGACATATCAGAAGTTGTTTAGAAGCGGATCACCTCTGCTGTCGAATACTGGAGTCTGGATGAACCAAATGGATAATTTGAAACTATAATCTTCGATTCCCTCCCGGCTAAAGTCAAGGTTCCAGACCTGGGTATGGTAATCTGTCCACCCGAGGTAGTGTTCACACGAAGAACAAAATTTGTATCAGTGATCCTGGTGTTGGTGGCTTGCCTGATTATGTAGAAGTTCGCATCGGTAGACGGAGAATTCAAGTGTGTTGTATAGATGTCCGCAGAAGCGCTGTATGCCGTCCCTTGGCCGACGGTCCCATTCCCTATGCGTCCGACAAGCAGATAATCGGGTGATGCATGGAGAAAAGATGCTTGGAGTTTGAGTTCGTCAAGCTTTGGACTGAGAGTTCTATCCTCTCGGATAGCCTACGATTGCTCATATTGGTTGTTATTCCTGGTCAAACTTGAGAAGTACTCACCGCTCCATAGCTGACAAAATGTTGTTCAGCAGGGAGTCTAATTGACAAGAAAAAACTTACTCATAGCTCGAGTAGATAGTGTGGGTGTGCAGATTACCCCAGTTTGTCCCACCTGCAATATAATACCGTTCATATTAGTTCTTCTAAGCTTCACACCTGGTCACACCATATGTCATGTATAAATTTTGAAGAGCAACGCCGGAAGCATAGTTGTTCTAGAATAATTGCCATGAGACCAGGGAGCACAGATTAGACACAATCCGAAAAAAATCACCTTATAATAAACCTAGAGCGCACAAAGTCAAAAAGAAGAGTTCCAGGGTATGTACATAAGCACGAGCATTTGCAAACTGTTCATTGATAAGTTTGTAGCAATCCGAGTAACCAGGACCAGACCAGTATGAGAATGCACCCCCTGTGAAAGGCTCGATCAGATCTAGAATCGATAGAAGCTGCGCATCCCGATTTCCATCGTACCTTGCCATTCAAACATCGCCAATGGCTCAGCTGGATTTAACTCTTGATGACTGGTATCAAATTCTAGATATATGTATATGTTCAAGAGCAGACATTCCAAGGAACCATACGAACAACTCACGCGGCGACATCTCCGACCATTTAGATGGATTGTCGCAATCGAAACCGAGGGGATAACTGCGAGATGTTGATAAGGAGCGAGGGATATGATTGTAGAGTTACTGATCCTACCCATCCCATCCGTACCTAAGGAGATAAGTTATAAAAGTTGACGAATGATGAAGAAGACGCCGGCTCACAGATCAACCTTGCCAGAACCAGCATGAGAGTACTGACCACCGGCGTTTCGATCGTTGTGGATGGTGGGAATCTTTGTGAGGCCGTTTGAGCGATATGCATCGATGATGGCTTGCATATGCTCATTCAAGCCCGTGATGTGCGCTGTAGAACTAGTGAGATATTCATTCTCACTCTGGACGGCTGAAAAGACGTCAATGTGAGTAGCAATAAGCGCCTGAATGACCTTTCCTACCAATGACTGGTCCGTCTGGGTACTGACAAAGTGTTTCGAGTTCAAATGTTGGCTATCGATATAAAATGATTACCTGGAAGGGGGCAGTTTGTCTCGCAAATTCAGAAATGCTTTCAAACCTTGATGAGCTGTATTCCTGTGTGTTGTGAACGCATTACTTACTAAGGATACCAAGCATCTCGATAATCGGTCGCATTCGTCCTAGCGAGACCTGGAAGGTTAGTAGTCCATCCGGGCAAGCCGCCTAGCTCGAAGGCATCAGTAAACTTGCAATTCAACTTAGAATTTTGACGCAGCGAACCTCCTGCGACTTCAGCATTGATGTATGGCCTAAGAGCAACGAATGTCAGGTACAAAACCAGGAATTTGGAATTCAAGCTCACCCAGGGCGAACAATTACCAAGATTCCCACTTCCTTCGCAACTTGGTAAAATTTGACCAAATCGTTGTGCTCCGTGAAACGTATTTCTTTTGAATTTGGGGCAGAAAGTCCCCAGTGCCCTTGACATGAGTCAGAAAATAACGATGAATCGGATGGGTGGTCGAAAGTACAATATACAGAGACACCATTGAATCCTGCGGCCTTGTGACCTCGAAATCAAGTTCCAAAATTGATCTGTATAAGGAAAGTCGTACCTTGAACCTATGATATATCAGTAACTGTTAGCAGCGTGTCAACGTTTGTTTACTTTTCCAAAATATCTCTCCAAAGTTCTGTAGCCGGAAGGCGGAAAGGATGAAACTCTCCTGAAAAAAACACTAAACGCTATAATGCATGACTCAGCGCTTTGGTGAGCGTTGAACGTTGAGGTCTGAAAAGCCTAACCCTCCCATCCAACAACAGGGAATGCTGATCAAAAGTTACTGCAGCTGTCGATTGTCCGTCATAAAAGCCCGCTAAAGGGTAGCCCGCTAAAGTCAAGCACCCTGATGAAAGTACAATTGAAGCCTCACGAGACCCCGATGGTAAGACATATGTTCCACTTTCATCCTGAGTCGATTGGCGTGTTTGAATCTGTCCTGTGGAGGCCGCAACAGATCCCAGAAACTGTGTCAACTGGTAGTAAGCGAGAAGAAGACCCAAAAGCTCTCTCATGGTTCTCGATCGTCATATCGTTCTACATTGCGTTCTTATAGACATGACTGGCGGATTTGGTGCGGAAAGAAGCCTTGGAATTGATGTCGGAAAAAGGCCTTCTTCACATTAAGCGCAGAATAAGACGCATGGGACGGGGTCATGGGTACAATAATAAAGGCATTTTGGATTTTTTGGCCGGTCCGTCAGGCAGTCAATGATGACTGGGGCTGGCCTCTGGCCTCATTCAAAAGGGAGATCAAAACAGAACATCAATTCGTCATCGTTTTCAGATGTAAGCCAGGTAGAAACAAGTCGGTCGCCGGGTCTCTCGAATCACCGGACCGGAATGCTTTTCAAAGCAAGTGAGGTGAATCGTGGCTTAGATGCACATAAGCACTTGAGTAAACTCTGTCGGTCACAAATATGATATGTAGCTGCCAAAGAAGGAAGTCTGACATCGGATCAATTGGTACACGAAGACGGAAGTTTATGGAGGACTCGTGCTGCGTACAATTAGAGACCTTCCCAGACTCCATCAAGTATAGAGCAACGAGGACAGCCTGAAACAGTATATGGAAGAACGATCTGAAGAGATAAATGGAGAAGCAGTATGGATGCTCTGAGACATATATAGGAAAACAGTTTCTCCAGGTAAATAGAGAAGGGACGAAGATAGCGTGAGATGCGAAAAAAAATCCCCTTCGTCGAACGGGAAGGGCAATTGAACCCCAAGAATCTCTGGCTGGAATGGAGTTACGGTTTTGACTTACCGATCGTCTCTAACCAATCACATAGTCAAGCAGACACCTTCGAATCTATACATGTGACTTCTTGTTGGAGGAACTGAAGCCTCGACACTCGAGTGCTTGACTCGGAAGTGTTTCACATAATTTGCGTGTGCCAATGTGACAAGATGATCTCGCTGTTCGAGTTTGTAGGGGATGATATTGTCTGCGTCTCCTTTTGGATGGACGAGGCAATGCCGTATATGAAGCTCTCCTTATTCTCCAAAGCTCTGACGGAGCGACTACAGGCTCGTTCCCCAGCCAGAACGATTCTGACGGAGGAGGAATTTAACAGGAAGGTCAGGTCCCTGACCTTACCGGTATTATTCAGGAGGTCATTTGCATGGATAGCATTGTCCCGCAAACCCTGCCCCCACACCAAACGCTGGTGGAACAATGACCTCAAACGGCTCAAGGCCCAGAGGCGCCACACATGCAATGTGGCTTTTAAATTCCGCGATCTCCCTGACCACCCTGCCCACGCCGAGGCATCCCGCCTGGCATGCGAAAGGGATACAGCCATTCGTAAGGCGAAGGAGGACCATTGGCGCGACTGGCTCAAAAATATCAATGCCCGCCAAATATACCTGGCCAACAAGTATGTTGTCAAGGAACTGACAGACTTTGCCTGTGACAGAGTCCCAGACCTTAAAGTCAATGTGGACGGTGTCTCGAGGACAGTCTCATCCAACATTGACAAGGCAGAGGTGCTAGGGGAATCGTTCTTCCCCCCTCCCCCTTCCTCCCCATCTGTTCCCCAATCGGCCTGCCCGCCACCACTCCCAGATGCCCCCCTCTTCACAAGAGACCGCATCACCACGGCCATTGCTGGTCTGCCCCCTTTCAAGGCACCAGGCCCGGATGGCATACCCAACATGGTGTTGAAGCAATGCGC
>JAGGAX010000087.1:0-27305 GCA_017657335.1 Termitomyces titanicus | reverse complement strand
AAGAACACAACACCACAAACTAGTATATCCTTGGTACTGCAACTATATAATGCAAGGGCAAGCTTGTTGAATTCTCCCCAAAACTAGCTTCAAGATGAGTATGCACTTGACTTTTTGCCGACTTTGGGAGGTCACCAATTTTGATATAAGCGTGGGAAAGTTATACCATGTCAAAATCGGAGAGATATAGAATTCAGAACATAGTAAAGGATTGAAATCGGAATTTGGGACTGATCAGAATCGGTAGAGGTATTTAGAGCAGAAAACAATATATAATCGGAATCGAATGTTTTGTTTGGTGTTGTCTGGTAATTTCAATTAACTCATGGTGAGGACCACACTTGTGACTGTAGAGTGCTTTGATTGTCTTCCAGCCCTGTAATCCTCGATGAGTCCTTCAAGAAGTTGGGTGATTCTAATTTCCCCCCTATCCAGTCCAATAGAGGCAGCTTCTTCGCTCCCTCCACTCTGTCCAAGAGTGAAGTTCCGACTGGAGGACTGTGTCTCTGAGCTCTGTCTAGATGATCCTCCTGCCTTTGATGGGCTGTGGAATGATGGGACCGTATTGCCGACATTAGAAGACATAGATTATGATAGGGGTTTTGATGAGGGACTATGTACCAATGAATGGAGTTCCTTCATAGTGACAGAAATCTGTAGTCTAATCGTGTTTCCTAGGAAGAAACTATTTTTGTGGATAGTTCCTCAGGCTTGAATAATAACTCACCTAGGAAGAAACTATTGTCGTGGATAGTCTCTAAGGGTAACTTCTGCTCAAGTTCCTTCTAGTTGCACTACTCACGTGACCATGCGATTAGACTCCTTCTCATTGATCGTGTTAAAACTTTGTTTTAACTTGATAAACTTCACTTCACTTCACTTCACTAGGGGTGCTCAATTCTCTGTTCAGTTCGTTCTGTTCACTTTTCTTGACAGATTCAAAGACCGTCTGATGAAATGCCAAAAAGCCGACGAACTCCTGTTCGAACTCTCCTTTCGAATTCCGCTCTAAACTCCGTCCCAACAACAAATTATGATTAGATACCAATTAGATAGGGATAATCAGTCGTCGTCGATTAACCATCCACATGCCTAAAAGATCTATAGCAGGTATTCAGTCTGAACTAGTGGATTTCTCCACCGAACTCATTCTTACTCCAGCCATCCTCGAAGATGATGATCCCACTACATGGGAAGAACTTGAACTGGCAGAACTCGATGATAGTTTTCAAGCGAGATAGAGAGCAACTTGACGTCGAGGGCCTCTGTCGTGGAAGACAGATTATCATGATTTGATCAATGGAGGAGGGCCCGGCAGGCTTGCGGCAGGAGAAAACGGTTTCAAACCCCGCAGCAGAAAGCTGTTGAACTGACGTCGTGAACTGTGACGAACAGGTACCCTCAATTCTCTGTTCGCAGTTCGTGGAAATTCCCGAAAGTCCGCTCCGTCAACAGAAGCGAACAGAACGAACTGAACAGAGAATTGAGCACCCCTAGTATACTTATCTTAATCCATCACCGCGAGGTATGATTCCGTGCCTTCGGCACGAATCTTGTAACTCGTAATCCATCATTATAATACCCATTGCCTTGTTGTCATGCCAGTGTGCGCGACGCAGTTACGCACAGCTATCCCTTAGATCATTTCTTATATACACCCGTTTTTTGGGACTTGTTTCCGATCTATCAGTAGGTTTTCTTGATTGTGAACCAATATCATGCGATTCTGTCTGCCTCGTTTCAATCACCATTGACTGGCCTTCATATTCGCCTTCTACGCTTCTCTAGGAGCTTTCTCGTTCTTTTTTGTTCTTTTTTCTTTCCGTTTGTTCTCGCAGGTCGGGTACTGTACTGTGTGGACATCGCTGGGCGAATCATCACGCCTCTACTATGATGAACGATACATTGACGAATTTGACGGATTTTATCTCAAGTGAGTAATGTCCAATCCAAGTATACTTAAGAGCTTTAACAAACCCTCCTAGGAGGTGGTACAGATGAAGATGGAAGCAGTATTGAACTCATGAAAGTTTCTATCGCTCTTCAATTATTCGGTCTTTTTGGGATTCTTATTACGCTCGTGACTGTTATCTTCTCGCATTCGACACCAAGACATGCCGCCTGGTATAGTTTTGCCATATCTTGGGTAATCTCCACGGTCGCCTACACTCTCCTTTTCTGGGGTGGCTATTTGTTTGGTGGACCGGATCCTCCTCCATTTACGCTTTGCCTTATACAAGGCGTCATGATATATGCTTCTCCCCCACTGTGAGTTCTCAGCTCTTAGCTTTGATCCTTAAGCCCATACTCACAGCTCTCCAAAGTACGGCTTTTACTACGTTTGCTCTCGTGGTACAGGTATAATGGATACTACTTCTTGACGCTCCAGGGAATGACCCGATGCTAGATATGGTACATAGTACGCTCTGTCGTGGTCTCATCTAGTCAAACCAATAGAGTGCAAGGCAGGCCGTCACAAATGACGTTAATACTTGTAAGGTCCATCTTCTTGGGTACCAATTATCCCTCAACACTGTAACAGCTTTTGGTCCTTCCTTATTTGCTGTTTGTTGTAATTCTAGTTGGTAACTTTATCGTAAGTCCACGTTTTACGATATACCAGATATCATGTACTAATAAACGTATCTCTAGCTTGGCATACAAGACCCGAGCATAGTCAAAAGAGTGAACACCAGCAAGCTATACTGTAGCTTCAGCAACAGAATATCGTGCGTGACAGGTGAAAATCGATTGCTGCATTTTTTGAGTTGTGTCTCATTAGTGGTCGTATTTCCACTGCTCTTTGCGCACTATTTCTGATTCCCGTTACTATTCTTGAGAGTACGTTCCCTGCGTCTACTTCGCTGTTGGCCTTGATAATGATCATTCCCGTTACAGTTCTCATCTGTAGTGCCCTCCGTCAACAATGGCTATTCAAACAAGCGCCATATTCCCGATCGATGGTGTGCCGAGTAGCGTTGTTTACTCTTATGGGATTGACAGCTCTCGCGTGGGTGAGATCTCCTTGTCGAAGGCACTCTTTAACTGAATAGTGGTACAGCTTCAGTATGGTCTTCTTTTTTTCCGTCCATCATGAGGATGCTCTGAACATCGTGCTATCACTATGTCAGTTTTGCCTTTATCACAATATCTTAAAGCCCTCTTTGACGAACAACACATCAGTGCCCGTATTGGTTGTTTTGGTCTTTGGAACACAGAATGTACGTCCATGCCATCCTTACTCGAGTCTCCATTGATTGAATTTCCGATAATACTTACAGGATGTCCTTTGTGTTTGGATGTTCTGGAGGAAGACGAAGCCAACAGAAACAGTTCATGATGATGACGATAAGATGGAGCCGTCTACAAAGACATACAGCGCAGCAATTGTGATTCGTGCTGGCGGCGAGGTATAACACAGGCGATGTGGACAATAGGTTTCAAATATGGTTAAATTAACATCGCAGGCTCATGCATAAACGTGCTGCTAATGTGACAAATCATAGGGCTGTGCCACAGAGTATTTGTCAGGAGATGGTCGGATATCGCTCGAGGGAAGTTGAGTTAAAGCAGTTAGTTCGAATGTATTGAATGATATATATGTATATATCTAGCATTGACAAAATCAGGGACGTGAATTTTCACTAAAGAGTGACGTAGGTCACCATTTACCGCGCCTTTGACCAATGCAAGAGGAAATATTTGGATGAGTTCGATAAATATCGACAGGATCAGGCGATCCATGTACTACCAATCCAAGACTGCAAGATATTATTTATGGATGTATCATACCACGAGCATATTGCATTGTAATTTCAAAAGCCGTCCTAACCTTCATGAATTGTTCCTGCAAGTCGTCTGTAAAGTTACTCTTCCTCTGAGCTCAGTTCAACAAGTCACTTCATGGTGGCAGGAAAGGTGTGGCTCAAACAATGCCAGGTACACGGCAAGCCAAGAACATGATGTCATAACGGCCACAAATGTACACGTATGTATGTAGCAAAACATCCTTAGGCGTGTATCGGCATCGAGATTCACATCGACTATATGGATGTACTGGATTTCTTTCAGTTGGTATCTTGGAGACGTGTTTAGCGCCACAACAAAGTCCCGAAATCTAACTCAATATTAATGTATCTTTTTTGTCTTCACTTCACGGAAAGACCTCCAAGCTTACAAAAATCAAGATAAACATTGATGACCGTAGACTAATGCCATGGGGGGGACACTCATTCAGAACCCAAGAAAAGTATGTCTATAACTTATTGACCTTCGGAACACATCAATGAGCAGGATGAGAACTCAAAAATGAGAGGAAAAGACTTACATAAAAGAATTACAAGCCTGAGTCTCTACTAGTGACAAAGAAAAAACACCTGAACTTCATGAACCTTCGGCTCCAACCCCATGAAACATTGACCAAAATACCTACCCTCGGCCACGCCCAACCCCCTTCAAACCGTTGCCTCGCCTTCAACTAATACAGGTTCGGAGGACACAGCCTCACCGAGCGACGCCCCCTTCAACAACAGCGACTTCCTCGGCTCAAGCTTCATCCTCTGCCTCGCCTTCGCCTGATATTTCTTAATACGCACACGACACCGCTCGCACAGGGTCCCAATCACACCCGCAGGGATCGTCCGATGACACGACTTGTTGGCACAGCCACGCTGTACGTAGGCAAGAACAAAAAGTATGGATCAGTTTCATGAGGATGTGTAGGAAATCGGAGTGGGAGTGGGAACGTACTGCCTGTGATTTTGGCTGGACTTCTTGAGAGGCTTGATCTTGAGATTGTGCGATGTTAGCGGTCGCGCTCATTTCGGGAGGCGTGACAGGCTGTTGTTGCTGTTGTTGAGATTGAGGTTGAGCAGGAGGATCGGAGACTTGCACCGATGTCGATGCTGATGCTGATGTCGATGTCGATGCTGATGCTGATGCCGATGCTAATGCCTGGGATACCTCTCTGCTCGCATTGCTCGCCTGCAAAGTAAACGGAGTCGTAACGACATGCGGGGGCGGGGGCTCATTGATATTATGCGCACGAGCACAAGAATCAACCGACGATTTCAACCAAACACCATCCTTCCCCTTCCCCTTCCCCTTCTCCCTCTCCTCATCCTCATCCTCATCATCCCTCTCACTCCCCCTCTTCCTCTTCTGCTCAAAAACAAATCAGCCCAAATATTCTCATAATTTCGTTGAACAACAACAACAGCGAAAAACAAAACATACCTCAGATTCAACACCCACCGGCGGCTTGTAATACGAAAACGCTGCTGCCTTTCCGCTCCCACTCGCACTTCCCCCGCCTGTGTTTGGTTGTCCTGGAGGAAACCTCGGCGCCACATACCCCGGTGTCGGTGCCGGCGCATGTGCATGCGGGTGTGGATACGGATACCCATACGGAGGGGGGTACGTGTACGTGTAAGGATAGCTATAAGGATACGAATACGACGGGGGCACGGAGGGGGGCGGGCGGGGAGGGGGAGGGTATGTGTATCCTTGGGGGAGGTAGTAGGGATATGGGTACTGCGATGAGGGGTAGGGGGATGGGTAAGGTGAGTAGGAGGATGCGGCATGGGAATGCGGGTATGGGTGCGGATAAGTAGGAGGAGCAAGTGCGGAGCGGGGCCTGTAGTAGCGAGGGTTGAGGGTTGAGAATGAAGATGAGGATGAGGATTCAGCAGGCGCAGACCCGTCTCCGATCTTTTGTTTCTTGTTTGGCGCTGTAGCGGAAGTCGGACGAGGTTTTGCAGGCTTGGGCTTGTACTCTTTGAATGTGAGTTCCCCGGGGAAACTCTTGCTTGTATTCGCGACCGTGCTTGTGCTTGTAGTTGTAATTATGGCTGCATTCCTTGTCGTTGTCGGGTTCGAAATTGGTATTGAACTTGGTGTGGAGACGGATGCAGGAGGTGTGGGTGGTACGACAGGTTGGGGGACAGTGGGTGTATCGGGATGAGTGGGGAGGACGCTTTGCAACATTTGAGTCTGAATCTGTGAATCAGGATATGCGTTCGGGGCCTGTGGCGCTTGTGCTGATACCGGCACTGATGCTGACGGAGCTGAAGGTGGAGGAACAGTAGCGGGAGCGATAGGAGCATGATTCGAATCCCAGCTCAAGGCTGTAGTTCGGTCATTCGTGACTGTAGTCGTCGTCATAGTCATAGTCACGTCCGGAGGTGGTATTGGATCGTAGGAAGGCTCCTGGACAACCACCGCAGTCTCGACATCAACATCAACAGCCCCAGTCCCCGCACGCTCTTCCACCTCGATCTCCACTGACTTCTGCGGACTCTTATCCACCCCACCCTCAGTGCCGGCCATCATCTGCTCCTCGCCTCCCAGTCGCCTAACAATCTCTCTCAGCCGTTCGAGCTCAGCCGTTACGCCCTGCGTCACCTCTTTCTCCTCTCGCCGATTGATCCTCGCACGTGCGCGGCAGATCTCGCAGTTCCGCCAGCGCACGTCCAGCGCGAGGAGATTCTGACACGGCGGGTCGGACGATGCACATGTGTAGTTTCGTTTGCGGATCTGTATATCATCTCGACGGTCAGAGGGGTAGAAAGACGAGGGGAGGAGTATACAGACTTTGGGTTCTGGACTCTTATCTTCAGACGGCCCGTCTTCTTGTTGCGTCTCTTCGTTTTCCTGAGGCACTTCCGCTGCTTCAGCCAGGGCATCTGTACTGTCATTTTCTTGGGGAGCTTTGTCTTTGTCTTGCTTTGCCTTTTCATCTAATTCGCGTGAGCGTTTGAGTTGGGAGTGGTGTCGGTTTTGCAGGCGGTGCTGATCGCAGCGTTTGTAGCGATAGCTAGCAGGGAGAAGCTCACGGCAGTGTGAGACGGTACACATACGGGCTGGTCCAGTCGGAGTCAGAGCTGTGGATGAGAGTAGATTAGTGTCAGAGGAGAAGCTCGTGGTGGTCGTAAGTCAAAGAGATTTAAATACGATGTCCTTGTACATATATGGAGTGTATTTGAAATGACAGGCGGAGATATACGTACCATTGTCTTCGGCAGCACCCCAATCGGACGATTGTTCTAAAGGGTCAAGATGTGGCTATATGCGCTCCTTTAGACCAGGTTTTGTCTCCAGTACTGAAAGAAACTCACTGTTCCCAATACGGTCCCCGCAAGTTCACGATCAAAGGCCTCGCGTTCGGCCTTCCATTTGGCGCGTTTGGTTATGCCGTATGTCCGATAACGCGTCCGACACGGAGTGCACATCTTGTACTTGTGCCCATCTAAAGGGCACTTGAGCATGCCACACTGTAAAAGGTCAGATATCTTACCTGGTATCAACATAGTGCAACCTCGAACGGAGCATTCTCTCCCATCTTTCGGGTCGGTCTCATGCTGCTGCACCATCTCGCCGACCTCACGTTTCCCATCCTCTGGAGGTCGTAGAAGTGCCGTGCTCGTGCTATTTGAAGTAGACGGCAGAGCCAACGCGTCTGTGAGCTCGGAGCTCGAGCTACTACTCGAAAGATACGGGGGATACGCATAGTGCATGCTATCGGCTGCAAAGAGCTGGGGGTCGATTGCACCGTTATCCCAAGGGACCCAAGTATTCCGGGGGATGGACAGAGGGGGCTGGTCGTCGACGATGGCCACGAGGACGGCCTTCTCCTGCTTGCGGCGTGCGCGTTTGGTGGAGGCGTAGACGCGATGCCGGCTGCGGCAGGCCTCGCACATTTTGTTTTTCGACGCGGGGTCGACTTGCAGAGTGCATGCTCGCACTGAACACACCGGAGGCGCTTCTTGCACGCCAAGATCAGACCCGCCAGGCTGAGGCTGGCACGCGCCGTCCATTTGGCCATACAAAGAGTCTGGGACGGCAGTCCGTCTCTGCCATCTGTCGCCGATTTAATTTCTTGCAGTATCATTCATTCTCCGAGATATTCTACTTCCGCGAACACATTGCGCCGGACCTCTGATTGTGACCATAGGTAGAAGTGAAAGGGGGTGTGTGAAATACTACAATTATGCGTCTTAGCAAGTTCGACAGGATCAACCCTTGCCATGGTAGCGACACCCCTGACATCTGCTCCCTGTCGATACATAATTCAACCAAGTACAATTGGAACATTCGTATTGAGTCGCAAAATAAATTCAGAGACTGGAGCGCCTTGTCGAAACGCTGGAAGGCATCGCCCTTGGGTGTCTTCGAGTTGACGTATTCCTCATAGAGGTTTCTATAAAAATCAGGACTGGACTCGCCAACCACGGAGGAGAATTATTTGCACGCCCAGAGGACAATAGATTCAGAAAGCGCCTTTCAACAATGGCGTTGTGCACTTTGCTTTATGTAAAATCAAAAGGATGATTGAACAACCCTTCAGACAAGAAAGCATTCAATAAAGAACTGGTTAAGAAAGGGGCTGGCGGTGTTTGTGATCGGAATCCGGATCTCTGCCGTCCAGTGCGATCATGTGATCCGGTTAGACAGGCCCGACGGGCCGACGCCGAAACTTCAAGGACGGGCCCAAGGCGAGTGCGCGCACAGACCTTGCAGCGGTTCCTGAGAACAAGTTTACCCACCGTAGTTTTGTCCCAGAGGATAATTTTTACTCTGCGCCAGTCAGTGTCAATTATTTACATTTACTCTCGGACAGTGCTCAGTGCAATATGTACGCTTGATGTACGCTGCAATTGTGCACGGAAATATATAAAACAAGTACATGTGTAGTATTTTATAGTTATTGTATTGTCACGATATATATACATAAACACATACTGATGATGCCCCAAGTACTTGATTCAAGGTTGAATTATTGGATACAGTAAGTAATTCTCCTAGTAGAACAGATTGTGCGGTAGATGGATAGCAATACAAGAACCAAAAATGATACCAGACGTTAGGTCCAAGACGAAATCTCACATCCCTTTCGCTTCCAGCACATCTTTTAATCGTTTGACTTTTAGCTAAAAACCATCAATCAGTTATGGGCGCTTCAAGCAATAACCGCTATCATACCCGCGCTGATAATCTTTTACCTTGGAGCTCCGTTCTCAATGCTTCTAGCTGCCGTCTCAGTCGAGGGTTTGGCATCGCGATAATCGCGTCACTGTGTTGATCTAGCTTCTCGACGAATGCGTTGTAAACACGCTCGTCGCGAGCAAAGTAATAGAGCTATCATAGTCAATGGGTTAAGACAACGAGACGGAAAAAGAATTGAATTCGTACGGGTATGGGTTTTCCTCCTTCAACATCGGCCAGAGCCATCGACCAAGCTGTCATCATTAATAGATCACTGAAGACAATTAACCAAAACATCTTCGTGGATAAAAGAACACAGATACCAACCCCATCGCATTTGCCATGCTGGGAAACAATGATCAATAAGTCAATGAGCGAATGAAACAATACGTACTAGTCCTCCACATCAGCGATGAGATCTGCATTCTTCAAATTGGTCGTACAAAACCGACGAACAGCAGCTCCTACAACGTCAACGGGCTTTCCCACTGGCCCAGCTCTCAAAGCGTACGATACAGAAGTGAGTTGGTCTCGTATCCATCCATCACCCTCGCACATAACCAAAGTCTGCAAGAAAGACGCTATTAGACCGGTCTGAAACTTGGCGAGACCTTCGTCTATCGCAAATTTGAGGTTGGAGCCTGAAGAGAACAGATGATTGGATAAATATGAGATAAACAACAGATGGAAGGACATACGTGCTAGTTTCAGTAGCTTCACCGTTTCTGGTTTTGAGAAGTCTGAGTCGTTTAGACGGTTGATCCATTGCGAGATGGCCCCGACAAGAAAGAGGACAACCTCTTGATAAGGATGACCGTGTTGCATAGCATATACCATCGGGGTTTGGCCACCAACTTGTCTTTCCAGTAATAGCTGTACTTCACGATGAGATAAAGTAGGTATCATTCAAAAGCATCATCCTCACATGAAAAGCTCTGCCACGAAATTCACCCAGAAGGTCCAGGTCCTTCTTATCAATTGCCCTAAAGACTTCATATTGCTATCGAAGGGGAAAGCTCAGTCGAGAAGAAGGTATTTCAAGGACTACTCACCTCGAGCGCAACTTTCGGACGAGTGCTACGCGGTTGAAGGGACTTTGGGGGACTCAAAATATCACTGGTGGTTGAAACTACCTTGTGCGACAAAGACAGTGATCGATCAAGACGCGCGTCCCAATTCAATTCTCTCGACGGTGATATAGGTCGTCCCTCAAATGTCAAGAAAGCTTCTATTTCTGCTTCACGCTGGATTGTTGCTAGCACTGAACGTTCAATTAGGTGCATGGTCAGTATCGAATACTGGGCTCACCACTAGACGAAAGCCTCTTCAAAGGACGACCGAGGGATCTCCGGTATTCGTTTTCCCTGGGCTCTGGCGTGAGTGCTCTTTGAGGCCGGTCCAAAATAACTTGGACATCCATTTGATTAAGATCGGTGGGGAAGGTTGTTCTTTTCTACCTTGAAGTTGTCACATGGTTGCAGGGAACAGAAAGGTACCCACACCCAGGGCGGTGTGGGGAGAAATTATGTAGAGGAGCTGTGCTGAATTTCTGAACAATTGATGTGGACAATTGACTCAGAAAATAGAGATTTTCCCAATCAATTTCCCCTGATGTTATGTACGTATGTAATATTATGTATGTACTGGGAAAATGAAACTCTTTCCGCAGCACTGGGTGACGGGCTTGTGACGAAGTCAGCTGAAAGCTCTGTAGCTGTACATATTGTTATGATGTGCCCATGAAGTTGTGCAGTGTAACTACATTCGTCTGGTCTTGTCATGGAGACTGGGCCGACCGTTCTTATATTGTGTTGCTGAGCTCGCCATGGCCACAAACAAGAAACTTGTCAGCATGTGTCTGTTATGGTTGGCTTTCATGTCGCACCGATCGCCACGGATCGAGAACCACTCAATAGTCCTGGTACATACCGTACAAATTAATTATGTACAGCCGCTGCATGGCCAACTTGTAGCATGCAACCAGCCGTTTTCAAGCTGATGTGAGTCGCGATAGCGTCCGAATAGTTGTGACCGAATTGGATTTCATCGAGTGGTATTATTTGAGTTGTAGTATTTACAAATTTGGAGGCAGGTAGATATACACTGTCATGGTATCAATAAATGTTCTCGAGCCCCAAAGAAAATGCGAACGAAAGAAAGGGTCCGTGAGATCAAAAAGACTCGTGGGTAGATACCGAAGAATATTGGCTATGCAGGATGAAGGGCTCTTTTGAAGTCTCTTGTTTTTGTTTTCTGATGCCACGGCACGTCCAAATTCCTAGAAGGTCCTGAAAGTGTTGTCAGTTCCATTCTAAACTATGAGGTCGAGTAATAACGCACCGATTGGCTCCCAAAGATCACTAATGCCAGTACGGGCACTTTAAAAGGTGAGTCAGGGTGACGAAAGCCTTCAGGTAATTCTATGATACTTACATGTTGCTAGTATCATGTCAAACGCCTGGTCATGCTGCCAAGTTACAACATATGCGACAGCAACACTGCCATGACCTCGGTAAGCTCTCTACAACGGGCGAAGCAAATGTACCCACCCCAATGCTAGGGCTCCTAAGAGACTGAAAATCATCACACGAATAACCATTGTTATTGACTGTCCACTTCCTGAAATCATCTTACGGTTCTGGTACAGCCTAAACCCAAGAATACCTATCATGTAGCCCATCAGATGTTGCACATGTTATACAGAAATAGAAAATTTGACCTTGAATCGCAATGATCAAAACCATACACGCTAGAACAATCATCGAGGAAATCTTGGAGCTTCAGGGTGGGATCAGAACACGAAGGAATAGTAACTTCGCCTTGCATTGACTCACATATTCGGATCTGCGGAATCACAGTATGTTTCATTAGGCGATCTCCTCACAGTGTTCTCGTTTCGAAGGCTGTACTATAGAAGCAAGTATAAGTGATAGTCGTGAAAGCTGAGGGAATCGTACCAGGAAAACACCCAAAAATACAGCCAGCCATACGATGTAAGGCATGGTCAAAAGCTGGTGCACTGTTAGGAGAAAGTCATGATGACGAGACTCGCGTTGGACTTACCGCAGCCACAGCACCCGAATCTGTTCTAAAAGGGACGTTTGCCAGGAGAGCACGTAGATTTAAAAGCATCTGATGAGCGGTCAAAATTCAGATAATGTGTCCTGAACAAATTTACTAGCGGAGTATCCCCACATGTATGACAAGGGCCAAAGTCGTGCATCCGGTCCTGTGAGGGTGAACGGGTGATCCATTTCATATCGGAGTTGGTAGGCAGAAAGAGCGAAAAACTTACAAACAAGGTGCGGCATATATGAGTGCTCCTTGTACCAAACACAGCCCAAAATTTGGTACTGGTCCGGTTCTTTGACCAGCAAAAGCGAGCAGGGTATACGAGATACATGAATATATCCAGGAGCAGATAAAGCTATACCACGTCGAGTACCGCTTCACTCCCCGTCCGAGGATTGCAGTGAGAGCGACGATTAACAACCCGCCTCCACCGATGAGCTGAAGAGCGACGAAAGCAACAGCAACGCGATTATGTATGGTCTCTGTCATTGGGATTTTCAGCCAAAGGGAGGCCCATGTGAAGTCATAATGCTCACCCTGAGACTGAGACGACGGTTCCGAGCGAGAGAAAGACATTGTAGTTGGATGGATCAGGTCGGCAGTGTCGAAGATAAAAAGGATGCTGCAACTAGCGAACCACGGTCGCCGACTTTGCGGAAGTTCTGGGCGAGAATATATACAGAGACGGTCAACCAACCTTTTCGAAGGCGAGAGTAAGTGAGATGGTCCTGGTTACGGCCGTGTCAGATCACATCCCTTTTACTTGCATTTGACAGCGGCCGTCAATATCGTGGTGTCCTGACGATGCACTACATGATGGAGATAACATTTGACTGACATCGATGTCTATATCTGACAGTCGTACTTGAGATAGCTCGACGCACACGTCGTCCACCGAAGTAGAAGGTTTATCCATATTCTCAGAGTCATGATTGTATGTGTCAGGACAATTTTTGGGTGAGAATCACATACTTTGCTGGCGAACCTCAACATACCCCTCAGGTAATCAAGTCGATGAGATTTCTTTGCTGATGGCGTGATGGACATGCGACGCTCGAGATAGCAAGAGTTTGGTAAAATTGACAGTCTGGTCCAGGTGTGTCTGAATGGGGCCACAAAATATAATAATGGCATGGTGAGGTGGCTCGTTGGTAGTGTATTTGGAACAAAACATTGCATAAACCGCACTGCAGGTGTCAAGATGGCCTACTCGTTGCCATCAAAGTCATCGACACTTCCTTCCACGCCAAGCACCTTCTTTCGTTCGTTCCGCCGAAACCCTTTCCCAAGTCTCCATCGTTCATTCGTAATGTCCACATGGTCTAACCGATTTCTCTTCAGAAGTGATGTATACTTGTCTTGACCTGTGCGTTTATAGGTCCCGCCTCCCAATGATATCATCAGCTTAGCTGTCTGTGAGGCCAATGGTGGTACAGAAGGCGCGGAGAGACCATTATGTGGTAAATGAAAATGGGAAACAGCGAGCAAGAAGTGATTATTCAAGACTGTGTAAACTTGCGATCGCGAGTGTATTGAATGGAGTTGCTGATATAGCTCGGATCGTCCGCCTCCGTGCCTATCGGAAAGGGGAGCTCCATTTGTGGTCTGCCAGTTCAATTCTCCTTCTGGATAGCCGCAATCCCAAAGCAAGAGTGGCAGTGCATCAGCCATCTGGTACTCTGGTTTGGAGTCCACGATTTCAGTGGCATCCGGCTCTAAGCCCTCCTCTACGTTCATTAGAGAAGTGATAACGGAAGGATCTTCTTGTCCATGCCCAATAATGAAGAGAACAGCCATGATATGGCGTACTTGATGATAGAGAAAAGCGGTGCCAACGAGATTAAAGACGTACTCCCCATTGCCCTCGGAGTCGACTGATATGGGGTCGATTTCAGCACTCAAGACCTTTCTCCTAAACATCGTGATTTGCTTGGAGGGGTCTAGTTTGCACATATTGCGGAAATCGTGTTCTCCAACCAGGTAGGAAGCGGCATTACGCATACGGTCAATATCGAGTACACTTCCTGGGGGAGTATTTGTCGAGAAGAAATACTTGTAATGCCTGTAGGTGCACGAAAATCGAGCAGAGAAGTCATTAGAGACTGGAGACCAAGCCAGTATCCGGATTGTTGGCGGAAGAAGGCGATTGAGAATAAGAATGTAGTCATGTTCGCATTTCTCCTTTTGATTCGATGCAGGCTTAGACAGGCTCGAATTAAGAGGCACATCATCCAAGTCACCCTCCTCGAATCCAAGTTCAAGTCCTGGAATTGCAGTCTCCTTACCCGCAAGTTTTGGCGAACAGTCATGCGCAGGGTCCACTGTCGTCTCCGAGCTATGTATTGTCGAGGTAATTTTCCCAGCGTTAAGACTATCATCTACCGCGGATCCAAGAGCACTTCTAACCCACAGCGAAATGACCTGACCGGCGGCGCTGACTCCGCGATCCGTACGACCACATCTTTCCCATCCGCAACCGTCTAAACCTTCTTCAGGGTCTATGAGTCTAGCTTTGGCAAGCGCATCGAATAGCACTCCCTCCACCGTGGGGAGCGTAGTTTTCTGATTTTGAAATGCAAGTCCACCATACTCCCATCCCGAGTAACAGAACTTAAACGCGATCTTGCGCCTCGAATGAGCGTTGAACTGGAAAGTCTTTTTGATTCGAGGTTTCGGGGATGGTGGTCGCTGCTTTGGTCGGACCTGGAGAGTGTTGTCAAGCTCTGTGAGTCGATAAATCAGCTCTTCTCGTGTCCAGCCATCGTAGATCGAAGGTGATGATGGGTGTGACATTATACGTCGAGGCGTTAATAGGTTTGGACGTAGGCAGCGTGTTAAAACGCTGGTGGTCATATACAAGGAATGGCGTTAGCAAAATGCCTGCCAAATCTGATTTTGTTTGTAGATGTTTAGTCCACCCTAAGAGGTGCCTCTCAGTGAGAACTTGGAATTTCAGCATATTACCACTACTAGCGGAATCGACATGATGACCTGAAATACCCTTGACAAGCAAGGGAATCTTTTGGACAAGAATGGTACTCAAATGTCATTGTAATAGCTCATCTAGGTCTTGGTCAAGGCAAATTGGTGACCATGCCAGGAATAGGTGTTTGGTAGCCGTTTGTGAGTCTAAAAGTGAAAAAACTGCAGCTGCAACCGGTCTTTTGATTTTAACTGGTTACCTAGTGGTTAAGCAACCAGTTTCAACTAGTTAGGCATGTAGCGCTATTCAAGAGCGTCTAAAATGTAAACAAGCCCAGGATTGTTCAAAACGATTGCAGAAATGGTTGAGATATGCTTGAAATAGTTCAAGAACAGGTTATTGGTTGCAGGTGCAGGTGCAGTTTTTCTTATTTGAAGCAAAAAACGACAACTCAACCAGACCTCACAAGACAAATTGTCCAATGCTCCTCCTTGGTGTCCCCCTTGAGATGAATCTCCCCATCATCATTAATCAATATTTCATAGGACTTTATTATAAAAAGAAGGGCCCAACCGGGAATTGAACCCGGGGCCACCTCCATATGCTTACACAAGCAAGCGGAACTGCTCAAGCCCGAAGGAGGTATCATACTACTAGACCATTGGGCCGACAAGTTGTCTATGGGGCATCATGATGGTGGGCGAGAACGCGGTTCTTCATGATTACGGTGTATTACTACATATACATATGACGGGTTGCTACTTGGTTACTACACGTCTCGTAAAATACTTTATTAGCATATTCACGTATAAAAAATTGGAGTTTGATTCCCGTTGGCCACACGATACATGGAAAGACCCAACCTTTAGCCTAATTCTCATCCTTCCTTTTTCTCCTCAAAATCCCCTCTCTCCAATCATCTTCCTCATCGCCGATCCCGGTAAGGTGCAAGCGCAGCATTGTATATGTTGATAAATGTTAATAATACAAGTGGTGAGAGTAACAAAGTCAAAGCATAAGAAAAATTGGACGACAAAACAAACTCTCAACCGATCGCCATGTCTGTGACCTCAGAGATGTTTGAAACGCCTGGTGGGTGACTACCTCCGAGGCGCATTGAAAAAATAACGTCCTTGATGACCTGTGAAATAAGCCCATGCTGCGCTTCAACAGCAATCTTCGTGCTGGAATGTACTTGTCAGGTCTGGGTCAATTTAATGGAAGAGAAGGATCACCTATCCTTCACGCTCTTCGCGAGCTGGTTCTCTTCCTTTTTCTTCTCTTCCTTTTCTTTTCCCTGCGCGACGAGTTCATGTCAAAAAAGACGTGGCTGTTCAAGTAGTATGGCCAACCTTAACATTACCATCTTTATCTTTCAGGGTTGGAGCAGGAGCCCGCGTCGAACCGATAGTTGATTGAGCTTTTGAGAGCTTTTGGTGCAAATCAGAAAGCTGAGAGACGGAATATGCCTTATTCTACACCCAAAATTCAGTCAGTCTCTCATTTGAGAGAGGCGAGTAGATCACACCGAGATCAGAGGACTAGAACTGAGCGTGTTCACCCAATACTTGTTCCAAAGCATCGCAAGCAGCTCATTATCAAGGCTCGACTTGAATATCTCCACATCCACTTGATAATATTGGTTGGCGTGGACACCAAAGTCTTCGACCTTATGCAAGGGAATAGATTGATACTCGGATGCAGCGACATTTGGGGGAGTATAGCCTTCTGGATATGTCCGGAACGCGCCAATGTCGACTTTGCCGGCAGAAATAGTACGATTCGGGTCGATCTAGGGATCTCTTGGTCATGATGGGGAGACATGTTTTATCGAAACTTACCACGACAGCAACAAATGGATCTTGGAATTTCTGGTTGATAATTTGTGTATTGACATCTATGCCCGATAGCCAGCAACCATATCCGGGATGAGAATGATACCACCCAATCGCGTTCTCGAGTCGACCAGCCTAGAAGTCGAAGAGGGAAACGATAAGTCGTGTAAAAGAGCGAAAGCTTCTTGACGAGCGTATCGCTGAAGGACTCACCTTCTCGCTGCCCTGAATGTACTCCACCATGTACTCATTTGCCTCATTCGCTGCGCTTACACGCGTCTCTGTTCCCTGTACCGGGAGAGCAAAGGAATCCATGACCACGATGGTATTTCCAACCACCTTTCCCTGCATGAGACCCATGATCTCGTGGGGTACTCCTGAGCGCGCATGGATAACCTATGGTAATCATTCGTCTCGATACATCGTGGCGCGATCACAACTTTGGCCAACGTACCATCTTGATCAACGCGACAGCAGAGATCTTGCAAGCCTTGAAATAGTGTGGGCTTCACAAAACACATTGAGTCTCGCGAAAACAGGTTATAAGACTACTGGTGACGCACTCCTTTGACCAAGGAACCTCCTGATTGAGTTTTCGATTGGCCTCTTGGTCGAAGCGATAGATCTCATCTTGAGGGGATATATCTATTATGTTGTTTGCAAGACCGAAGTTCTTCTGGGCCGTGCTACTGGACGACGCCATGGAAGTGGGCGTTGAAGGGTGAAAGCAAAGTTTGTGAGTGTTGTCCGGCTACAGTCGGTGCTTAGATCTTAGCTTAGATATCTCAGACGCGTTCAAAATTGGTTCAGCCTCATTCACAGATACATAACAACTTTGAAGTGATATTATATTATAGTTACTGGAATGGTTTGCGAACCCAGAATATGTAATTACAATCTTTGGCAGCCCATGCACCGCGCGAAGCGAGCAACCATTTCGCCTGCAATGGATGGTATATAAGACCTCGTACCTCCGCCTCCGTACGAGGCGGAGACTCGGGCGAAGACTGAGGTGAAATCCATGCTTTTGATAATGGCGCGTGCTCCAGATACTGGGGGTCCACAGAGGGCGAACGATATTTTTGGAAGAACGAAACGAGCTCGGTGGGTTTGACGTATTTGCTATATGTATGTGTCCCTTTTGAGACCTTGCGAAAGACGTTCTCGGCAAGGAAGATGGTGAGGAAGTAAGCGAGTGGTGTTCGAGATATGGTAGAAAGGAACAGATGGCCACCAGGCTAATCGCTCCATTGTCGAGTCTGACATCAAGAAAGACGTACGTAAAACTCACTTTAACCAGCTCGGCACATGTCGAGAGGAAAGTTGCAGGATGATCGACATGTTCGAGAACTTCCATGGAGCAGACGACGTCGTACCGTTTCGACGACTCCAGAAGCGATTCTGCCGAAGTATTGAGGTAAGAAAGACGGTCAAGCTTCGAGTCCGCCGATGCGTGTACTTGTGCAATTCTTATATTCGACTCGGACGCGTCTATTCCCAGTGTATTAGCCCCAAGGCGCGCGAGACTCTAGAGGCGGAATGAGAGTCAAATTTATAAGATGTCAAACGAAGTTACTTCAGACAGGAGGCCACCACCACATCCGACATCCAAAACATCCAAACCGCGCAAACCTTTCGGTGGTGGGGCTTCCTCTCCTTCATGTTCGCGCAGTGACACCTCCACCAGCTTTTCCTGTATGAACTGGACGCGCACTGGGTTCATTCTGTGTAGGAACATAAACTCTCCTTGCTCGTCCCACCATTGTGTAGAAAGACGTGAGAAGTGAGCAATTTCCGAATCATTTATTGTGCCGTGGTTGACTGAGGAGTGTACATGCCGGTGCAGAGTGCGAATGGCATTGGAGATTGAACGCATCGTCACTCGGGAGTGACACACTGTGACAAAGACCAGCTATGATATTGGGGCAGGAAAAAAGCGAGGATGGCGTTTCGCCAAGTATTAGTAGGAATAAGTGTGAGTAATAGCAGTAAATGCTATAAAAGTGTCCCTGTATTAGAAGACCGAAAGGAATGTGGTGAGAAACGATTGCATGGGACGTCGACAAAACGTAGCGAACGCAAAGCGAAAGAGAAGATTATCTATATATTTTGTTAGGATAAGAAAAGCGATGGCGACAGTTCGTCAGGTATTAGTAGGAATAAGTAACAGTAGTAGCAAAGATACAAGTATCCCTGTATAGAACGATGACCTACAAGACAGTTGTTGGGTACAGCGACGATGGAGTGCTTCAAACCGTATCCGATATGCCCTCAGCATTAGATGTTGAAAACGACCCTCGGATCGAGAGCACAGTCGACAGAATAGCCGAATGATTTGTCGTTCTTTGTGAGGAAGCATTCGCGTTTTTCTTCCAGAATACCCAGACCTGAAAGAGATCCTAAGACAACGAGGATCTATCAGAGTTTGAAGGGAACTCTGAAAGAAAGAAAAACCTTTTGGGTACCGAAGATGACCGCGGCGCCGGTTGGGACTAGCATTGAAATGGCATCATAAACAAGTCAATCAGAGCTTACAGACTGGATCTACTTACTCGCACCAATCAGAAGGTCAAATTGGATTCCAACACTCTGCTGAAGAGTATACACAATGGCAACACTGTCACTCGGGTCAGAAATATCTCAGTTATTAAAAGCAAAACATGACACGTACACAATACCACCTATGCCGAAAATAGTGAAAACTATCGCTCGTATAGCCATCGTGGTCGATTGACTGAAACCACGCAATACCTCCCGGTTTCGGTAAAGCAAAACACCAATGACGACTGCCAACACCAGTCACCGGGATGTTGGATGGACGATGACACTCTATTCACCTTCTTCAGTAATTAGGACGGCGGAAAGTAAGGCTGCCCATATTGATGTCAAATTAGGCCTTACAAGGAGTATATCAGCATTGCTCCCTCAGTTTCTAATTGCAGAAGACTGACAATGGTGTCCCGGTCAAGATACAGTAGGTTCCATTTGACGAGAGTTGCACCAACTCAGGATGACGGAATCCAAACTTGGATTCACGAGCAAGTTGTGGTAAGTACGATAAAGAGCTTGCAAACTCACTGTCAAAACTCCAATGAAAACGACGACCCAGATGATCCAGGGTGTAATTACCAACTGCGTTTATGTTCGTGTGGACGGTAATAATCAAGGTTACATATTGAACTGACCGTCATCATCATAAAAAACGATCTCCTTTTCTCTGAAGTTCCAGAATTCGAAAGAACCAGCTGAACGCTGAGCATCAACTCAAAGCGGGAGTCAGGAATAGTATAGGGTCAGAAAATAATTCAAAGTCCTCACATGAGTGACGAGGGAGACTGTAGCAGAGGTTGCTCTGGTCGACATTGTTGTTCGTCAGCAAGAGGGAAGCTAGGAAACAATGGGACGTACAGAGGTGGGCCAGCATATACAAGGGCGGAATGTACATTACACAGATTGTGATCTGGTCCACGGAACTGTTGACCAGCAAAGGTCAACAGTGCATACGATACACAGAACACAATCCACGAAAAACAAAATCCAAAGAAGGTCGGATGACGACTTCTACCACGTCACTGCGCTACGAAAGCTGAGATCATTATGAGGGCGAACAGGATCATGCCAAGGATATTCAGCGCAATGAATGCCTCCACGCCACGGGAATCTGGTCCATTGCTGGATTCTATAGAAAAGCATACAGTAAGTAGGTGAGCGGATCGATAACGGATTCACTAGTACGCATCAACTAGCACTCAGGTCGTTATGGGAGAACTTGCGATGTGATTATGTCGTCAGGGGCCAAGCAGCTGTCTCTTCGAAAGTACTATGCAATCAAAATCTGCTTTCCGGAAGCCTAGAGGAGAAGAAAAGAGAACAGAAAGAAGGGCTAGAAGGAGACAGTGCCAGGAAGTACAACTCTTGACTAGCTATATGTGAAGTCCGACATGTATCAGGTTCCCACCGATGATAACAACGGCATTGGTTTAGTCAGGGCATACATACATACTTACCTCTGTTGATAACGAAACCTATCAGTCTATCTCCATGTATCCACTGTCAGAATCCAGATGGTTGTCAGTGATGTACACAGTTTCAAAGGATCAGGACCTAATACTTCCTCGTTCCGTAGC
This sequence comes from Termitomyces titanicus, assembly GCA_017657335.1. Classification (NCBI taxonomy): domain Eukaryota; kingdom Fungi; phylum Basidiomycota; class Agaricomycetes; order Agaricales; family Lyophyllaceae; genus Termitomyces; species Termitomyces titanicus. The sequence continues at coordinate 6,366 of JAGGAX010000087.1, read as the reverse complement.
AACAAGCGAATTGGTTATTGCAGGTCAACGAAGGAAGTTTGTAACTTTCTGAGATTTAGCGGAGAACCTCCCAGGCCTTGCGACTCAGCCCAGGTGCCACGGCACCATGGTGAGTAGTGGCAAAAATTGTTGAGAGATTAATTGTAATCAAAGATCCAGATATCAGGGCAGTTTGACATAATGAAAGTTCTGCCACAAGTGCATCCTAGGCATCACTGAAGATCTCGTTCATGTGGTGAAGTGGTTGGTCCGGGTAATCTCCAGGTACCGAGTGCCGCCATGCCGAATCAGTGCGATTTCAACAAGGACAAATAGATTGAATTTTGCGTCGAGCAGGACACCAAACGCACTGATAGCCTCAAGACCACGCCAATCGACTACGTGAGTACCTCTATGCTGTCGTTATGGCCTTCCGCAATGCATAAGCCGTCATTCGAAACGATTTGTGTCGAAATTTTGGTGGATGGACAGTGGATGGAACGGTGGACGCCCGGATGGGCCAGATTGGAGTTGGACAGTATCTCACATCTTTCTTTGCTATAGAATGGGCCTTCAAGAATACCAAGTCGTCGGACGCCATCTCCCTACGGAGTCTGAGCCCACTCCCAAAATCTACCGTATGCGCATCTTCGCGCCCAACGAGGTCGTCGCCAAGTCCCGTTTCTGGTATTTCCTTAGGTGCGTGGCTATCTCATGCTCTATCCTGCCGACCTCACAGCCTTCCAGGCAACTCAAAAAAGTCAAGAAAGCCAGTGGTGAAATCATTGGTGTCAATGTTGTGTGTATCATATGTCCCTTGCAGCCCTCAAGAGGCAGGCGGAGCGGGATTACTGACCGGTCTATGCGACCTTTTTTCAGATCCACGAAAAGAAGCCTTTGAAGGTTAAGAACTTCGGCATCTGGCTTCGCTATGACTCTCGCTCTGGAACCCACAACATGTACAAGGAGTTCCGTGAGCTTTCCCGGGCTGATGCCGTCAAGAGCCTTTACCAGGACATGGCTGCTCGTCACCGCGCCCGCTTCCGCTCAATCCACGTGCGTAGCCAATTACTTCGCAGCATGTATTGGATGCTTATCAACAGACAGATCCTCCGCGTTGTGGAGATCGAGAAAACGGAGGATGTTCGCCGCCCTTATATCAAGCAGCTTCTGGTTCCCAAACTCAAGTTCCCCCTCCCTCACCGTGTCACCAAGGCTCGCTCGACCTTCGTCGCTCACCGCCCGTCCACCTTCTAAATGTGTACGTTGTTGCGTTGGTCTATGTAGACTATGTAGTACTGTATGCTCATGTGATATGGCCAATGATGACCTTATGTCGATGCGACAGATTGACTCTGATGTATTTCATACGGGGAAGGATTACCGGTGATTCCCAACAATATCTTCAGCGGCAGCTGTGATGAATGATGTTTTATTATTTTGCTCTTGTTCCCTCCCATCTATGCTTGTTGCCCTTCCCTTCGAGATATGGATCCGGATCGCCAGCTTTTTACCTGTTGAGCTTGTGAAGAGACTGTACTCTGTCAATCGTGCAATGTTTGAAATTGCTATGAAGAAAAAGTATCGTGTTATTCTGCTTCGAAGTCCTGGTGATGTACTCAAAGCCCTTGCTGTCCTGGCGTAAGTTCTCCAAAAGATACATAAAGCGTTTTTTGAAGCTGTCACTGACTCATATATCATCACAGATCTCCCAATACATCACAACATGTTCGTTCTCTATGGATTTCGCCACACATCTTATCTCAGGCTATGTGTCAGTCCCAAAGTCAAAAAATAATAGGCAAGAACAGAGCCCTGCTCATCAAAGCTTTTCGGAATCGAAAGAGGGGATCTTGGGAAATCGTGGCACAGAGTCGGATATTAGAACTTCTCAGCAACTTTTCGAAACTGGACTCCTTAGAACTTTACTCCCGAGGTGTTAGTAACTGCCGGGAGCTGGGGCTCTCCATGACTTTTATCACACCTGCATTCAATTTATTCAAGGAACTACGGAATTTGACCTTGGACATCATGGTAGAGGGGTATCAGTCTCTGTCGCCTACCGTTACTTTCCCCTTGCTAGAAAGGCTGAGCATCGTCCTTTCGCACGCGTACTGTTCCACCGACCATGAATCTATCCTTTCTAACATCCTCGCTCCTTTCGTCAACAACCATCACGCCACCTTGTGTGTTTTCCATCTCTCGACCCTGCGCAGTCTCTACACATTTGACATCCCTGCCTTTCTATCGAAACTAGGGCATTTTCCCCAACTCCATACATTTGGCCTATGGTACCCATTTGTGAGCATCCGGCAATCGGATAGCGCGGGGGTGAGCCGCATCCTGCTTTTGCACTCAGAACACCTTCTAGAACTCTCCTTGCACGTCAAAGGGCCCATTCAATACTCCATGTATCCTACGGCTGACCAGTGGTACGCTCAGGAGTTCCTCAAAGTTAAACTCCCAAAGCTACAGGTTCTAGACTTGGATATAGAACTTTACCCTGATACCGCCCGAACTGCCTCGTACCTGGGTCAATTTCGACACTCTCTGAAATCACTCAAACTCTCAGTCAACATGCTATGTTACGAAGATGTCAGAGAAATTGTGCGAACGTTCTCTGACCAGGATCGCCTCTCAGAATTACAACTGTCGATTGGTTTGCTCAGTCCACAACTCTTGTCGCTCCTGGCATCGGAGCTACCTTCCTTGGAAATTCTCTTTATTGAATTCGACAGGTTTAGCTCGAGTACCTCTGATGGAGGAGTATGGTCTGACTTATCGGTCAGTCAATCAGGGCTTTCCAACTTTTATTGTCCTAGATTCATTTGTAATAGGTGTATCCTCGGCTCGATAGTTGGAAGTTGCGACATTTGACCGCTGAACCTTCCAATGATGCTTTCGGAGATCTTCAATACTATAAACAGCATATATTGGCAGCACTTCCTCGTCTAAAGAAACTAAACATGGGGAGCCAGTGTGATTCTGACTATTAGGATCAACGGTGATTGATTAGACGGAATCTTTCATGACCAGGATGGAACCGAATTCGATAGTACGTGCTCGCTCGTCAAGGCAATGGATACACTGGACAAAAGATAACGACTGTAATTTTAGGCTGATACATATCAGCAAAATTAACACTAGGCTGCTCATGACGTCGCTGTGGCCGCCCATGAGTGTCTAGCCACAATGCGAAACGCCGTTTGCCAGATTTGCGTGAATTATCCGCGGTGCCCTCCTTCCTCATGTAGATCTGGTGTTGCAATAACTATAGCCTCAATGACGCACCGAACTATAACCCTTTCGCATGTCCGAATCTGCCTTAACGATGGCTAAACAGAATCCATTGAAGACCCTCATACATATTCGTAACAGCCTTGAGCCAACTGGTTGGGCGAATTCGACGGCGGGTCACATTCGACTGTTCGGGGGCTTCCCAATACGGCTCTATACGCCGCGCGGAGTCGTTAGACGTCTCCAAATGGCGTAGATTATACAACTAATGAATGACCTGTAGAAGTTGCCTCCGTTGCCTGCTTTTTTGCCAACGCCCGCTCTAGTTGTTCAAATGCACTTAATACTGCTTCCTTCCTATCCCCAGACGTCGTCACAGTTGCTGCTGAACGTACGTTCAGAGGCCATTCTTCTTCGGATATGTTACGCGCAGACAGTGCAATACGCAAATCTGCGATAGACTTGCGGTATTCGTCCAAGGTTTCCTCGTACAGGTCGTGGACACAAACGGCACAGTTCGACATGCAGCACTCTGAACACATGCCCATGAATAAATGTCGATATGGACATTAATTTACATACCATCATCCTGGGGTGGTCTAGGTTCCTTGGGTATTTCGAAACCATGGAAGGTCTCTACGGTCCTCCGAGGGGTATTCGTAACCGCCCCACCAAGGCCTGGGTATTTCGACAGGTTTCCAATCTCCTCTGCTAGCTCTTTCTTTTCCTTTTCTGGAAGCGATTTTTCTAATCTTTGGTAGCGAGTGGAAAGATTCTGGCCGCGTGCGTGGGTGCTTTGTAAACAAGCATGTCCGATGTAACGGGATGCGCAAGATGAAGACAAGAAAACTCGTTGTGCCCGACACAACATCCAAACATGACCCAGTCCTGCAGACTGCAGCTGCAGTGGTTTCGTCCGTAGTCCTGGGAAGAGATTTTGTCGTCTTTGTAAGCTAAACCATTTGCATAAATGATGGCCGTGGTCCCGGTTAACGGTCATGGGACACTCACTGCGGACTTTATGCTCGCAAGGGCTCGCTGCGCCTACAACTCCTTCGGGCCTCTCTAGTTCCACGTACTTACATAGGTGCACCTACGCAGTCACAGCAGATGATCTAGGATCCTGTGATCAGCCGAAGCACAGGCTGTGCTTCTACTATATCAACCTTGGCAAAGCCTAGGAGTGACCTCTCTCGCCCCAACTTCATTGGATTAGATGAGAACAGCCGGCATGATAATTGTGCCCTCAGACGAAGATGACAAACGCAAAAGGCCTGTCCCCACGGTCGTCTCATCTGTGAGTGCTCGATCAAAAATTCTTGATCATCTCTTATCGAATTGAAGGATCCTCAAGATGACCCGCCTCCCACGTATACGGCGCTGGTTACTCAAGCACCAGCTCCAATCGGAACATCGCCAGGCTCCCTGATGACTGCAAGGCAAACTGCTATGAAACCCAGCAACTACATATCTATCTCTCGTAACAATGCTTCCGTGAAGGGTGCTTGGCTATTAGACTCTTCCTTGTTGATACCGAGCATGTTCCTGCCTCCTTTGTCGTCTGAAGAGACGGAAAATACCCGGAGGAACCTCTACCTCAAGTCAAGTAATGGGTCCATTGAGGCTGAGATAACCCTGGCCCAATGCGGTCCGGAGGATAATCCGGCCATATTGAGAAAACGACCGACGATCTATACCAGAGCAATAAATGGTCCCATTAGGGTGGCACTGGTATGTTCTGTCTTCCCATAAGCACCTCCTGTTCTAATACTCAGTCCGACTAGCACACCCCATATACGCCGAGATTGCCGTTCTACCTGAATATAGACGCTTCTAACGGACCCGTCGCTATTTATCTCCCTCGGTCTTTCAACGGCCCTCTCTCGATACGACAGTCGCACGGGACGACAAAGTTTTCCCATGAAATATCGGCACATCTCACCACGTTCAGTGACGTGGAAAGGACACATAAATGCTTCATTGGCGATTATTCTGCAATCGCGGAAGGGCAAGAATGGCGAGGTGACGAAGTCGTCATCGATGCCCGTAATGGGGGTGTCAAGGTGCATTATGACGATGAAATTCCAGACAAGGCGGATAAGCAGCCAGGGTTGTTGGGAAAACTCTTCGGGTTCTGAACTCGATCAAGTTCTCCAGGTCTACTTTGGTAGTTTAACTGACCATCCCTCGTATTCGTATCAAATTTCATGTTGACGGTTTCGTTAACTTTATTTAAAGTTTATTCCGGCCGATTCCCAGTCCAGGCATTCCTCAACAACTTTAAAAGTTTCTCCTTCTCCAATGGCGCAGGATTAGGGTACGGGCTCTTGACTGCGATTTCAGCTGCCCTCTCTAGATCTTCCTCTTTCATACCAAGCTCTTTGAGAGAGTAAGGAGCTCCTAGCCCCTTTGCAAGGTCGTATATCCCTTGAGATGCATTCGTTACGCCAAGATTTGAAGCAACCTTTGCGATTGCGTCAGCTGCAAATGGGGCGTTATAGGCAATGGCATGAGGGAGGATGACAGTATGAGTCTCAGCGTGAGGGAGACCAAAACTCCCGCCTAGATTTCATCCATCGATCACCCTAAACTCGAACGCGGTGATAATCAAATACCGCACATACCGAGTGTATGACAGAGCCTATGGTGTAGCGACATCGTAACAGAAGATGCACATGTCCCACAGACCCAAGCGCCATACAGCGCAGTGTTTCTCGCTTGTAAAACCATTTCTGAATCCTCGGCATGTATGATTGTAGGCAGTGCATTGGCAATACTCTTGAGCCCCTCTTGGGCGAGGAGAACCGTAATTGGACTGGTTTCTTCCGAGTACAGAGCCTCAACGGCATGTGCAATCGCATTGACCCCTGACGCCACGGATATTTTCGGGGGCAGGCTTAGAGTGAGGCTGACATCATATATGATGACCTCTGGGAGGACTTTGAGTGTCTTTTGTACTGTCTTAATGCCGTTCTCCGTTTGACCAATGACTGGCGTTGCCTATGCGAATATTGATGCGAAATCGAACGTTTTATGTTTACGATCAAACTTTAAGTTTATGATCAGAACTTTAAAACGTCCAAGTTCACGTTGAGTGCGTGGGCTCAAAAGTTTACTAAACGTTCACACTAATGTAGCACGAAAAATAAT
>JAGGAX010000086.1:0-27477 GCA_017657335.1 Termitomyces titanicus | reverse complement strand
ATATGTTGGCTGATCTGGATCAAGAATTCTTCAATTGCTTTGCCTAAGAAACCTCTGCTAGTACATGCATGGATACACGCCAACTGTGGCGTAGATAGCTGTTACAATCTCCGTGTTCACTCACTCTGGCTGAGACGATGGATACCCCTTTGCCCTGAACCGGAGCACCTCTTCACAATGCACATTACGTGTCAAGAACGGCATAAGACGGGACAACATGTCCAAAAGAATCACCATTGTTAGATGGTAAACCCTGCTGTTGTCCTCGAGGCATCAGACTTTCAGGTATCAGGCGCCGCACGGTTATATATTCCCATCAAACAATAGCCCTGCCATGACGCTAACACGTGTACTTCGCCCTGGAGCCAAAATTTAAGCTGTCCTGGGTTGACCTTCTTCATCGATATCCCCACCCTTCCTCTTCATCCATCCTCCCTTCCTTGGGCCAACAAGGTGAAATACTTATGGCCACTCAGACTCACCATCGCACCAGCTCGGGCACTTTCCGTGCCCTGTCGAGGCATGACGTCTACTACCTTACTGGAGGCGATCTCTTCTTTCTTGTCAGTCATCTACCCCTATCGTTGCTGCGGTCCTGATTTAATCATTCTCATAGGCCGACCATATCCACTTTCGTGTTCACAGATACTTCTTTGAAAGGGAGAGCCCTTTCTTCCAGAGACAACTTCAAGTCCCAGTTTCACCAGGAGCGGTAGCACGTGGTTCAACAGAAGGAACTGCTATCATTCTTGAGGAGCGTCCGGAGGACTTTGCGAAATTCTTATGGGTTTTCTACAATCCGTATGTCATCCATACCTCAATCGAAAGATCAAGCGTACGCTAACTCATGTTTCAGTCGATACTCACTGTACAACACCTGTATTGACGATTGGAAAGTCATACTGCATCTCGCTCACAAATGGGAATTCGCGGAAGTCAAGAAACTCGTCGTCCGTGAGCTCGAGAAGCTCGAGATGTCCGATGTCGACCGTATCTCCACATATCAGAAGCACGACGTCGACAAGAACTACCTTATCCCCCGTTACGCGGCTCTTTGTGAGCGTGAGCAACCTCTTACACTGTCAGAGGGTATGCTGCTTGGAATGGAGACGACTCTCATGATCGCTCGTGCAAGGGAGTACGCCCGTTCGAACCCTTCTGCCGACGGCCTTCGTAGCCCGACCACTGCAGGCATCAAAGAGGACGAAATGTACAGCCTCGTGCGACTGCTTTTCAGTATCGAACCTCCGCAGCAGGCCAACGGTGACGATCATACGGATGGTACGGCGAATAGCTCAGGTTCGGGTACAGGCTCTGGAACTCCTGCAGGTGGATTGGTGACGACCTTCTTACTCGATATCTTCTGACCGGCTGATTATTTCCTACAGATGGATCCTCCGCCTCCGACCACGCCAACGGGAAAGTCAACGGTGACACCAACGGGCAAGCCAACGGCTCAACCGCAGGACAAGGCGGACAAGGGGCAACCAGCAAAGGGGAAGAAAAAGGCAAAGGCGCAACAGGCCCATCTACCCCCCTTGGCGACGACAACGACGACGCCAGTCAACCCGGAACTCCCGGCGGAAAAGCAAAGCCAGGGAAAGGAATCAACAAAGGAAACAAAAACCGCTGAGCCGTTGATCGACTTCGGCGAGCCTTCGTCAACACCGAACATTGGATCCCAGACTCAGAAAGATGTGGTAGATGGGGCAGTTGGCGAGGCCAAGACTGACGAACCTGTTCACAACGGTGAGGCAGTTAAGACCGAAGACTCTGACAAGCCTGGTGAGACGGTGCAGACTGGTGAGGCGGACGAAGCAAAGAAGGCGGAGGGGGCGACTGACAACGGCTCGAAGGCTAACGACGCAGGCGATTCGTAAATTTATGTACTTTCTTCTTATCCAGGAGCATTCCAATCGACTTTCTACATCATCTCAGTCGAGGTGTTTGAAATATTAAGCAGCGAGCGACCAGTTGGTCGAACATTTCAACAATTCGGTAAGTATACACCAAGTATTATCTATCGTTCAATATTACACTCAACAATTCAGTAAGTAAATATATATACACCAAGTATTATTATTATCTATCATTCAATATTATGTTGTCTATCACATTAATCAATACTTTGACCATGAAACTGCCGAGTCGGAGACCAATATCCGCCACACCATGGAGGGGTCGTCCACATTCCGCCGCAATGAATGCAGATAAAGATCTTCGATATTCCGGCGCCGCGTATGGCAGTTCTCAAAACCTGGTCGGACCGGTACATTCTATATGTGCAACATATGATCAGCGCTTTGCAGCGTAGTGAACGCAAAAGGGGCCGTACCGCGAAATAGCGATCGAGAAGAGACGCTATGTCAAAGGCAAGACCTGCCCGAGTGGTGTTGGCGCAGTAGCACCTGGTGGGCACACAAACGCTCTTCTTAGCGTATCCGTGTTGCTAATAGATGATGATAATCGAGATTGAGCACCATAGTCAATCACGCGGGGGATATGAGAACTTAAGACTCACATTGATCATGATCCGTACCGATGTAGGGCATCCTGGCATCCCCCAAGAAGCTGTGGCATCGTCCTCGGGTCCTAGGAGAGAACCTGGTTTCAAAGCTTTGACGTGCGACAATAAAGCACCCTCAGATCGGGACCTATGAAAGTAGACGACGCCACTTTTACGAAGGTCAAAGTGGCCTGTCGAGCTCCTTCTGACGTCAAGAGAAGACAAACTTGTTACTTCAGAAGTCGTTGAGATAGGAGTATGTGAACGGAAGATGTCTCCTTCTGAATCAATGCTAGGTGATAGGATGCTGGACTCGGAGGAGTCTTCCGAGCAATCCGACGATGAAGATGACCGAGACGCCGAAGGTGATGAAACGGGCAAGAATAAATCCTTAGGTTCGTAATGAACACCGCCTTTCTGTGGCGAGTACTCAGTGAAAACCCAGTGCGAAGCATCAGAGAGTGACTGACCTGCGAAAGGTAATCAGTGATCTGGTACGCGCGAGCTCGAAGACAATAAGCAGCGTTGCATGGTCGCCGCAGAGTAACAGAGGCTTGAAAATCCAGGCTCTGGATCAGAACTATTTCTTCGGCTTCATTATCTTCAAGTAAGCCAGCAGGGAGGAAATAACTAGGCTCGCAGTGTTTATTAGATAGAGTTACGAAGCCAGACTCGGCACATGCTCCGTTAATTGAAGGAAGGGAGTACGATGCATCGATATTCTGGAGCTTCTCGTTGTCGAGCTCGTCGTTGAAGCTTCCGTCGATCCTTGCGAGGATGTTGTTGATTGTGATGTCAAGGGCGGACCGAGTGCTCTATCATCAATGACATCAGAAATCGTTACAAAGGAAGATCTATGTGTTACGTACAGAGATCAACTCGGACAGGGCTTTCAAGTTTGCAGCAGTGTCGACGTGTTCTAAGCCTGGTGGGCAGCGGGGAAAGCTAGAATCCTTGTTTGTAGACATGACGCTAAGCTAGCTACCGCAAGTGTTTACTAGGGGAGAAGAAAAGCGAAGTACAAGCCTGAAGGGTTCTCATTTATGTACTTCGTGCAGACAATGGATATCGAGACAGTCAAAGAGAATTTGGCCATTTTGATGTATGTAATGGATACGTTGGCCTAGCTCCTTGAGTTTCCATACTGGCCAACAATCAGAGGCTGTGTAATCTTTTATTTCAGCCACGGTTACCTTTATCCTTGGGATGCTAGTTTATTCGATGATAGTTGGATAACTGTCACTGATCTCCCTAGATGGCGTACCACTCTCGTCGTCACGAGTCAAGTTTAGAGACTGGTCATTGTACTAACAGATCAATGTGAAGAGTAAGTGGTCAGAAGTAAGTAGTAGTGGCAGTCGTGGTATTTCGCACGTACTAAGTCTTTGCTACAATGTTCACCCAGCATCGTTGTGTTACGAACAAAGGATTGCGTCACTGTGTATTGTACTGGGTCCCCTCAACGTTTATCGATCCCCTTCTTTGCGAGATCTAGTACATATCTCACAAACTATGCGGAAATTCCACCTTGACTGCGAATTTTAGGTATCAACATGGGTTTGTCCTTGAGTTGTATGTTTCCGTTCAATACATAGTCGTCTTTAATATCGGGGAATTCATCGAAGTCTGGAAAACTCTGATGTGATCTAGAGCAGCTTACCGAGCGCTTTGGTGACCAGGGGGATTGATTAATGGCATGCCTTGGGCCTTAGGCGCGAACCGCCGGCGAAACAATGACTCGTTCCAATCAGAACAGGCAGAAAACGCCCCTATCCAGCCGCTATTGGCCGTCAGAATTATCAAGTTGTCCACGCGAACCTATGGATCTGGAAAGGTACCCGCTCCGTTGCAGGCGCATATGTATTCCAAGGTGGGGACAGTCCGAGACTGAGTACTTGTGCCTTAGTTTTCACCAAATACATATGTACATCCACAAGTACTTAGTGGCAAGGGATAGAGGTTTGTCAGGGTCACCGCTAAAGACCCCTTTTGAAATACACATACATCTATCCACGGAAGGTTTAGTATCAGGCTCCGATGGCTTCGAATCGTTGGAAAGAAACAACAGTATATATCAAATCAACGTCCGTATCGGAAATAAATAAAGGCCATAGGGTGGAACAATTGCAGTGTTCAAGAATGTTCGTCAAACCATGTGGCAACTCGTTCGACTAAATCGGCTTTTTTGCCAGAAACAGGCTGACTCTTGGACCTCAAAAAGTCCTGGAGAAAACTCTCATCAATACTTGTTCATAGATGAAAACACGAAATGGAACCTTGAGCTGATCCACGCGCATCTTGAGAATAAGGAATGGAAACTGAGATTTACAGAAGAATTGAACGCTACGTAGATCGTACCTTGCTAATTGAGCCAGACTCATACGTACTCCGTATTTCTGCTTCATCGACACTAAGATCCTGAAGTTACACGATGATTGTATGCGAGAAGACCAGCTGGCGAAGAGCCCAACTCACTGCCTTGCGTTTTGTACCCGTAACTTTCGCTGGTACGTCTACGATATCAGCTGATTCATCGTTGTCTAACGCAACTTTCCAGGCTTTCATTAGAGCACCGGCGCGCTGTCATCAAGAAAAATGGAACATCTCAACTGTCAGGAGCCCTGAGACAATCGATTCCTGCCCCACCTTATGTATCATCTCGATCTTGGGTAACGTGAGGTCTTCGAATGAATCGGGATCAAACTCTTCTCGGAACGCACTGGCTTCCAACTGCGCATTATGATACGCAAGAGCTAGTTGTGGATACAAGTGAGTCCATCGATTACACTGATGGTGACGACATCAAGATGTTTTGGGGACACGAGGCTCACCAGGATTGGGATACGAATCAGGTGGATATGCTCCGTTCTTCACAGAGAGTTTATCGATCCAGGCACGAGCCGCGTCTTTGAGAGAGTCAGACGCTGCAAGAAGACATATAAGCCCGCAAGTTCGGCGACATATCAGAACAGGCAGTACGAACCTCGCGCAGCTTTCGTAACGGTCGCCGCTCGGATGTCATCTGCGAATGGCAATGGGACAAGGTGGAACCCAGCGGGATCAACCCAACCAGCTTCGTCCGCCTTTTCCTCCTGTCGAGGCAATGCAACATCCCATCCATGACTTAGAATACATGATATCTGAAACAAAAGACGCGAACCTGAGGTAAAAGAGCACAGAATGTCGGAGTAGCGTTACGTCTTGTTAAAGCAAGTACTAAACCCATTTTCTTTTTTTTTACAAGACATTTGATCAACGCACTGAACGTGCGTTTACTACCCGAATATGCCTTGAAACAAGATGAACAGATCTTCAGATATTGCGCTGACTTCATGGTGTCCCTGACGTACCATTTCATCAGGGTAAATAAAGTGTGAATGTTTGATGTTATCTTCAAAAGCAAGTTCACTGCGATCCTTAAACCCAAGAAGCTTGATGCCTGAGCCTGAATGAGAAACAAAATCCCAGATAGAATATACGGGTCAATTACCTGGCTCGAGGCCCATTGTTCGGAACGACCGAATATCTTCGGCGGTATAGAAGGGCTGATAAGCATCCCATGAGCCATTCTACCATGGTTTATGGGTGCACATGACATTACCCGTTTACCAACCGGCACCTCCCGGACAATCCCTTCGATCCTGTCGTCGTCTTCGTCTTCGTCATCGCCAGCTGCTACAGTTTCTCCCAGGGATGTCCCATATAGTATTTGCGTTCTTTCAATTTCTGCTTCACGAGCCTGAAAGATTGAATGGGAATGTATTTAAAGATGGGCAGTGCTATGAGCATACCTCGTCAATATAGACAGTTCGAGTTGTTGCGACCTCCATTCGGTCACCAAGGTCCACGAAATATTTATATGCCCCCTTTTTTTGCTCTGTTACCAAGCCATAACTGAAACAAGTCTTAGCATCCCCCGACCAATAAATGACTCTTTATGCTCACCCTTTGACACCGATTGTGAGACCTTCACCAAGTTTGAAAGGCACGCTGTATTGGGCACGTTTCGGCACTTCATGAAAACGCATCTGCGCGAGAAGATCCTCGATGCGCGATATTGAAATAAAGTCGGGAAGAACAGATGGGTCTGAGGGATCAACAGCCTCCTCGTCGTCAGCAAGATTGGTGGGCAGTACAGACTAAACATCGAAGTTAAAAGGAGAAACAGGGCAGAAATAAAGGGATTGTACGGAGTAGAACTTCGTAACCTCGAAAGGCTTATCGGTCGTCCTAATAAAAAACGGTTCCACCGACACGCCAGCCTGGGTTAAATCCTGGACAACTGCTCAACATCACACGGGAAAGTCAATCTTTAGATCCTTACAGTTAAAGTGTTTCTTGCCGAAGTGTCGAGTTGCTGTTGGCTGGAAGCGTTAGAATGGGGGTCATCCTCGTCCGTTATCAAGAAAACACGCTTCGTGGCAGTTTTGGGAGCGCTGTTGGCGGTTTTGTTCAGCATTTCAAAGTCTCCTATGGAATTATAGATTACCCATCACGAAGAACCCAATTACAACTGGTGAATACGTCTCCCATAGGGACTCTCTTGTCTTGAAGTGGCGGAAATGCCTTTCTGAGCGCTTCAGGATCCTCACGGGCATCTTTTACGAGAAAAAAATTGGACGTTCTCATTATCACATAAACTGATGAACCAACCATCAAGGAGTTGAATAAGCTCTTGGATTGTCGGAGCACTCAGTGAAGATATTGGTTGGTAGGCGAAAGTGTTCGGCTTTAGTTCAGACTGGACGCGAGAAGTCTCTGTCTTCCTGGTCTTGAGATTACTCCGTTACTCCCAAATTCAGATAAAAGGGGTTCTGTGCCTCACTGTGTTGAAGAGCATGATTCCTACGGCGTCATTTGGTCCAACAATCACCTTCTTCTTTTGAATTTGTACGGCTGCTTCTAACGCAGTGAAAAGATGGCACGTTTGCGTATCTTCATAGTTTGGGTCTTCACGGAGCTTCTGCATCGACTTTGAGCAATCGATACAGAACAAAATTACATCGCGTTTCCCCTCAAGATACTAAACCAAGTTCAATGTGTCGGAATGAAGTTTGCTCGACAACTCACGGAGAGGTCCTGTAACTCTTCGTCTTCTTCGTCATCAATAATGTTCCAGTCATCGTATGGCGCCATATTGTTCAACAAGACGTCTCTAAGAAACCAAAGCCAAGTAGGTACAAAGGTGGCAAGTGAGAACCACGAGACGCGTCGGTCACGACTCATGTCTACCCTGAGTCACGCACGTCACGCACAACTGAGTCATCTAATTGAAATTCGGCGAACCCACGCATAACGAGATATACACATTAACATTATCATACTGTTTTCACTCTTCTTCCAGTGAATACATGTCAAGCTCGTGGTAATATGTCAGAAACTGCTTATTTACCGCAACTTCGTAAAACATCCCTTTCTGAGCTTGCACAACTTGACATTGCTGCACCAAAAATTAAAACCGATGGCGATGTTCTGGCCTGGAAAACAAAACAATCATATCAGGACTACTCGATATTCTTGCGACGCCTAAACGAGTCCGTCGTTGGTCAATTTCTTCCTTGGACCTCACCACTGAGCCAAGTACGGGCATCCCCGCACATTGTTGCGGATCTTGTCTGATTCTTCCTTGCTAGGCTATCGCGGGGACACTTGAGCTCCTGAACATATTAGATCGATGGATCGACGAGATACCGCCCCTTCAGTCGCCTCAACGTTTTGGCAACTTGGCGTTTCGCACCTGGGGTGCCCGCCTTGAAGAGGTTGGCCATCATTAACTCAGATTTTCGCGTGTGTTTGACAGCTGTTCTATGAAGAGGGCTGACGAAGTCCTTAGTTTGTTGTTGACCGGAGAATTCTCTGCGGCGATACCTCATGTCAAACCACTGTTGCTTACTTCTTTTGGCTCTTTCACGAGGATGGATTACGGAACAGGACATGAGACATCATTTGCTCTCTTTCTCTTGGCCTTGATGCTGGTGCGATTATATAAACCGACGGTCGAAGAGGAGCGCTCGCTTGTTCTGCAGGTATTTGTACGATATTTGGAAGTGTGCTGGAAGCTCCAAGATACATATCGCTTAGAGCCTGCTGGGAGTCATGGTGTTTGGGGCCTTGATGACTCCTCTTTCCTCGGGTATATATTCGGAAGTGCCGAGCTACGAGGTACTCAAAACCACATCTTCTGTACAATTTTCTTACTTACTAACGTAAGCCTGATAGAGCAGACCGAAATACCAGTAACTGCCGTTCTTCAGCAGGACTTACCAAACACGAACCTCTACTTCATGATGATCACACGAGTCCGTCAGGTGAAGATCGGTCCGTTCCATGAACATTCCTCTCAACTTCATTCCATCGCGATGGGTGTCCCAAACTGGAAGAAAGTGAACTCGGGTCTATTCAAAATGTACGAAGTAAGCGTCACATTTCATCTCGGGCGGTGTCAAATTGCCGTAACTCAGTCAATGTTTTCACAGGCCGAAGTGCTGGGGAAACGGGTCGTGGTGCAGCACCTTCCATTAGGTGGATTATTGGAGTGGGATAATGATGCCCATACTTCGGCCTCGGATAATAACATGGCTTTGCCGCCACTGACGACGTCTGTACATACTCAGGCCCCATGGGCTCGTACCTGATGCTATAACCTTCTCCGATCATGGCGCGGCCAGAGGCTTTTGGTCGGCTGGTTCAGTAGGTTACTTTGGGCGGGCCCGAAGAATGACACGACCATAGCCACTGCATCCCAGCCAAGCACCTCGCGTAGTCCTGGCAAGTCGTCACCTGTTGATCAGATCAACAGACAGCACCGAGAGAACAATCTCGTTTCGGTTGACAGACATTCCGAAACCTCGCGCGAGCGTAAAGACAAAGAAAGAATTCACTACTTATCTCTTCCCGCGCTGTCATTTAAGGTTCGAAGGGCCGGCAGAGTCACAAACAGCATGATGCCGAAGATATGTCAAGTATGTACAGAGATAACTCCGAATATTTGTGTTATCATGAAGGTCGGTTTTGGCGACCATACTAACGTTCCATGGCAATAAGGTTACGGCCCGTATTCAAAGAGCTCAAATCAAAGCAATATTCATGGCCTTACAGTATACATAGCCTGTGTGGGCGACAAAATACCGGATGTAATTCGAAGGGTTGAGAAAGGAATGGTCTGGGTTTTTAAATGGACCTACATGACCCTGGGAGAACTCTGGAGCATTGTAAGGAAATATCGCGGGATTCGTGCGGCTGTATTAATAGCTCACAAGTCTGAGTTTCCTTCCTCAGCTAGTGCGGGGGCTGCGGTTGGATCAATTGTTGTTTGATCAATCAGTGAGCACAGATGGTCTCCACAGATTCAATAGACGATAGGTATGCACTGCTAGGGAGCCGTTAAAGCTTACGGAGATGGAAACGATCCCCATCATTTAGATGCACACGCATCGAATGAAACAGGTCTCGGAGGCTTTTCAAGTACCGTTTTGTAAGGGTATGTGCTCAACAACAATCGTTTTGTTTTCAACTCTATCATGGCTCGGCGATTCCTCGATCAAATTGGTCCTTCAGTGTCTGGTATTCACCGAGGCGCCGCTCGATGAAGAAGGCCCTTCATTCTCTTCAAGTGCACATGCCAAAAGAAAGTTGATTTGTTGTTAATTGTCAAGCTATAGTGTGGGATCGTTACCAAACGGGTGAAATCACTGACATATACATAACATCACCATGAAGCTCCATGTGCTGCAATGTAAAATTGTATACCCAATTAGCAAGCTAAAGGATGTGTGGGATATCTGTGTATCGCAATCTAAAATACAGTGTGTATTTATTCTCGACACCTCAAACGAATGCGATTAATATTGTTAACACGGGATAAGTGCCTCCTCGGCATCCCGTTGAACCCCATATATCAATTGCGGGACCGATGATTGGGAAAGTTTCTTTGTATGTATGCCATGTCCTGTGAAGCTTCGGATTTTATGGATATACACAATGTCAAGACATTGCATCAAACCCTCGACTAGGGCTGCCAACACCAACCGTATACGATTGGGTGTTACGGGTCAAATCCGTACCGCGAACCGTCCCATAAAATAGAATCTATAGTGTTGATACGGTAGGGTATGGGCAGCTTTACGGCCGTATTACGGGTGTGACGGGTTTCACAAAAAAGTCACATTTTAATGATGGTTTGTACTGTGTGATACCAGATAAATAATAACATCTTTCAGTTGAGTTAAACAAAAGTATTGCCTAGGGTGGTTGAGGATAGAAATAGATAATTGTGACAGTGCAACCTACATCCTCTGCTGTCTGTCTGTAAATATTGGCACCAAGAGAATACGGCATTCCGTCAGTGAATTGACTGCTCAAGTAACAGTTGATGGCCTCGCATGACTGTTATATACGGCGTATTTGCACCCACTACATACCGTATTCTAGATTACCCAGGGTTGGAGACGGCACGGTGCGGCACAGAAATGGCACCCGTATACCCGTACTAAGTAGACGGCATACGGAGGCATACGGTTGGTACGCTCCGACCCGTAGACACCAGGTTAAACTTTCAAAGATAGGAAGTACTTCAAGGTAAGACCCTTTGCAATCCATTTATCTAAACGACTTTGATTGTAAAAAGTTATGTATCTACTCGGCGCTTTATCCATGAGATTAATCGACTATAGCGCGGTCCGACAGTCGTTCGAAAGGACGCTTCCATTTTTGTTAAGTATAGTCATCACAGGTCACACTGAGTACATTCTTAACTGAAAATAATTACACTCACACTTTTTTGCAAGAAAATAATTGCCTCTCTCGGTCAAATGACTGAGACAAAAAAGAAGTTATCCTACCCAAGAAGGAAAGGCTTTTGAGTTAAAGAGAAATGGCCCTAATTTTCCGTAAGCCTTCAAGCTTCCTTCACGTTCTCGATCTACCTATTTCAATGCAAGGTGAACTCGATGATCAAGATAATACTGGGATTGCGTTGTTCCGACTCGAAAGTATAATCGAATGAATGTATGCCAGCACAATACTTGGAGCTATGTAAGAAAAACCGGAGATAAGGTAACATTCAAAACCTGAGCAATATACCATAATAGGCAGTTCGGGATGAACCGAATCGATAAAGTATGAAAAAAAGTTTTGATGAGAATTACGACAGCTCTATTAAGTCCTCTCTGGCGTCGTCAACCACTGCACGACTACCAGACCCACCCCAGCCAACATTACTGTCCAAGAACACAATCAGGATCTTCGTTTGTTGGCCCTAGAGTACGTGTTTAAGTCTTTGTGGTATTGAGAGGCACTGAACATCTTCTAGGTGGTCATCTGTAAGAGGTGGGTTCTCATGGCGTTCTCGCGGCTCTGAATCAGATATTTATGGTCTTCTTTACCCAAGGCGAACCTCCCTGACATCCGCCACATTCCGTATAAGCTCTTAGACGACGACCGCGACTCTTTTTATTTGCTCTTTATTCTCTGATATCTAGTAACTTCTCCTTCAAGCATAATCCTCGCTGAAAGGAAGCAAGGAATCCACTTCTACTGAAGTCTTTTTTCAACTGCCGCGAACTACCCCGCCCGGCTCGCCATCGACCGTGGCGGCTGGGTCCTCAACTTGAACCACATCAAAAACGCATTGGACACATACGTCGCCATCCTCGTTTTAGACACAATAGATCGTCCAAGCACTCCACCTACCACTGATCCAATGTCCACGGTGCAAGTCTTAATGGCACCATGTCCCATTGATTTATCTTATTCTGATTCACTTCCTCGCTATCAAGAAAATTTTAACTGGGCCGTTTCTAAAGCCCTTGTTATTCCTCCATCTCTTAGAGCGACTGCCGACTTTCCGACTGATGAGGAGATTACTATCTTCCCCTCGCTTCCTCCCCTCTACCAAGGGCATCCTGAAGTTCATATGAGAGCTGGCGTTATGAGAGCGGCCCGTCTTGCCGAAGTCCATCAACCCGATGCCGAAAAGGCTTTCTTTGTGGCGGACCTTAGTCAAGTCTATCGTCAGCACCAACGGTGGGTTGCAGCTCTGCCCGAAGTTCAGCCCTTCTACGGTTAGTGAGTTTCATGGATTATCTGTTTTTATGAAACTTATCACGTGTGCCTCAAATTGCAGCCGTGAAATGTAACCCGGATCCTTATGTCATTCGCCTCCTTGCTGCTTTGGGCTTGGGGTTCGATTGTGCATCCAACGGAGAAATTTCTCAGATTCTGAATGTGGGCGGTATCGATCCTTCCCGTATTATATACGCCAATCCTTGCAAGGCCGTGTCATTCGTTCGAAGTGCTTCGAAGATGGGTGTTGAGATGATGACTTTCGACAACGCGGACGAGCTCTACAAGATCGCTCGTGCCCACACCAGCGCGAAGCTTGTTGTTCGCATCCTGGCCGACGATTCGAAAAGTCTCTGTGCGTTCAATATCAAATTTGGTGCTCCGTTAGTAGCCGTGCCCGCGCTTCTCGCAAAGGCGCGGGAGCTTGGTCTCGATGTAGTAGGCGTCTCCTTTCATGTGGGTAGTGGGTGCTACGATCCTTCAGTGTACACCGATGCCATCAAACGCGCTCGAACCGTCTTCGACATGGGGGAAGAAGCAGGATTTACATTCGACTTGCTGGACATTGGCGGGGGATTCGAAGACGCACTCTTTGAACAATCTGCCGGATTTTTGACCGAGGCGATTGATCAGTACTTCCCTAATCGTCAAGGTTTAAAAATTATTGCCGAGCCTGGGCGGTTTTACGTCTCCAAAGCGTTCAAACTCGCTGCGAATATAATCGCTCGGCGAACTCCTCTCGCCGGCATTCCAAAACCGGATAATGTCGAGACGTCCGATCAACCAGGCCCCATGTGTCTGTTCTGTTCATTCTTGCTATTGATGGAGTGCTAATGTTATTGTAGACTATATCAATGATGGGGTCTACGGTGCTTTTAACTGCATTCTATTCGACCACCAGATCATACATCCGTACGTGCTGTCGCTCAATGGATCGTTCCATGTTCCCGCATCGGAACCCCAGAGCCTCAGCAGTGTATGGGGCCCAACGTGTGATTCGATCGACTGTGTGTCTCCCAAGACCACGCTGCCAAGTGCGCTCCAGGTTGGAGACTGGCTTGGCTTCGACAACATGGGCGCCTACACGGTGTGTGCGGCGAGCCAATTCAATGGGTTTGAGGTTAGTAACGTAATTTATACGTTGGGAGGACCAGGAGGATTCGAAGTACGCCAGACACTTGCTACCTTTGCCGCGAGTGGACATGGACTTTAGAGATGTGATTTTTATTAGTATGTTTTTGTATATCCCGAGGGAACGTATGACAAGGTTCATTAACACATGGGTGCAGCCCCATAAATTCGGTACCGAGATGCGATAAGAGCGGCCGGAGTTCTGTTGTTAGGACCATTTGTTCATGCGAGTCTCGGTACTTCTCAGGACCATTTCGACTCGTGACACTCGACGCCGCGATCACTAGGTGATCGAGGATCAGTTGCTCAGGCACAATAACGACATCGTCATGATCGAAGACAAATCCCAATTCGTCGTGAGAATTGCTAAACTTGCCTTGAACAACGGTCCTTTGGGCTATGTATACATATCTAAAATGCACAGTGGGTCGATTTTGACGGATATCTGTCGTAAAAAAAATTACCACATTACATTCAACAAGGACCTACTTGAAAAACTGAGGAGACCTCGATGCTTGATCAATTTATCCGCTCGACCTTTCCGTGTGCGTCCGGGATGCTCAATTCAGGGGGAATGTTCACATGTATGGAACTCTAAATTTATTGTTGGACCTCTTTCAGACGCTTTCACTCAGCCGCATTAATGTGGTCATATGTACGACATGGCGGCCGAGCACGGGAAACAAATGTCAGGAATGCACAGGGGACATTACCAAAGATTTCCCTGGAAAAATAAGATGTGATCTGGTTTGGGACTTCCCCTTTTTGAGCCCGATATCACGCTCTTGCCGAGGGCCCAAGCAATGCGAAGCTGGTGCCTTTTTCCCTTCATAACCGATTTCCATTTACAGTGCATGGCAACATGTTCAGTGTTCTAGTGTTCACACGTGTTTCAAGGCCAATTTAGGGTTGCTCACTTTTTGCTCCCGGATTAAATGTTACATATATATATGTTTCTGGAAAATCTAACGGACCGACTCCGTCTATTTCGACATTAGGTGGTGATCTTGATCTTCCCGGATTTGTGTCCGACGCTCCGGGAACTGAACAAAGATCTGTCTATCAACCGCTTTTCCGTGCCCCGCTATTTACATATAAGCCCATTTCCTTCGAAGTATTGCCACTTCTTTGGAAAAAACGTCCTCCAGTATGTTACAGGTGAGTGTTTTGTCGCTGCCTTCGGTAAGTTTTCCTAAACGTCCATGATCTTCAAGGATACTCTCCAAACGTCGCCACCAAGTGTAGGACCTCGATTTCGACCTTATGCTAGTCCAAATCACCACGTCACCAAGGGCCGGTATATCACCAGCAACGATCCACGAGGCTATATGTATGTTTCAATTCCTTCCTCCAATCACTGGCAGACATCGACCTTAATGCGATCATCAGACCTGTATACGAGTATCCCTTGAACGGACAGTGGATAATGATGGATATCGATGATGGCTACATTCTGTGGACTGGGATCTGGAAAGGTAAGTCGAACGCCAGCAAATCATATCTGTACCATATTCAACCACACATCCCACAGCCTTAGGAAATTCGAAAGGTTCGCCCCAAAACTGCTGGGCTTAATAGTAAATGCTGAATTCTCTTTAGCCGATATTGTTAAGATGATTGAATCTCAACCCGACCTGGCCTCACTAATTCGTCGTGTACGGGGTGGATACCTCAAGATACAGGGCACATGGATGCCTTACGAGGTGCGTAGTTTTCAGGTGGTAAAACATGCATGCCAATTATGTTTTTCTATGGTCAGGTGGCCCTCCGACTCTCTCGTCGGTTTGTGCATTTATCCGTTGTCCAACTCAATGAATTGACATCTTTCGCAGCGTCGCGTGGACAATACGGGACGACCTTGTTCCCCTTTTCGGGTT
This sequence comes from Termitomyces titanicus, assembly GCA_017657335.1. Taxonomy (NCBI): domain Eukaryota; kingdom Fungi; phylum Basidiomycota; class Agaricomycetes; order Agaricales; family Lyophyllaceae; genus Termitomyces; species Termitomyces titanicus. The sequence continues at coordinate 11,901 of JAGGAX010000086.1, read as the reverse complement.
TGTCGAATTCTTATTGAAGCGCCACTCTGAATAACTTTTTCGTAGTCCGACTTTTCCAAGTACATGTCTATCCCCTGACCAACCTGGGTATGGCCAAGTCGTAGCATCAGGGCCAAATCGCCGCCGTCCAAGACGAAACACCCAGCCAAATACCAACATGACGAACCCTCCGCGAGAGCCGTGGACAGTAGTTACACCTCACGATCCTGCTCACTCTCGGCATCCGCCACCACAGCCTCCGTATCTCCACACGGCATTTTATCCACCAAATCGTGATGTACATTTTCATCACAACTACGAACACCCTCCATTGTCATCGCCTCATAACGGGCTCGGCTCGATTGACGATCCGGCAAGCCCTACAGGTATCTCTCGCAGCTCTGTAAGATATTCTCCATATGATTCTCACCCGCCTCATCCTACTCGCCGATCTTCATTTGAGAGTCGAAAAGATCTCTCGCTGGATATGCCTTCGTTGTCCCTTCGTGACAACGGTCTACCGCCACCAAATTCTCGATCTCAAGACATGGAACCCATAAAACTGGCACCCATTCATGCACCCATTGATCCAGACCACTCCTCATCTCCTTATGCGCTTCCGCCTATTTCTGCTATGGAGGACCTCCGAGGCTTGCACGTAAACGATTCAGCCGCGGTCCTGCGGCGGTTGAAAGCCGAAGATCCTTCACCAACGGAAGACAGCCATCGCTCAGACGACCGGCGAAGGCGTCCACGTTCGTCGCACACGGCGCGGTATGTCAATTCTGAAATAATTCTTGGGCTTATAGTTATCCTTCCTCAGAGATGATGATAAAAGGGATACTTATGCGCCATATACTTCGAAGCCCTATCAAGATTACAGCTACCGTTCTCGTTCGTCATCCGTGAGCCATGGTAATCATGACTATCATAGTCGCCACTCCGGCTTGAGCCTCTCCGTCCCGTCAGACACTTCCCACTCGACATGCGACCCTTCTCCTATATCCCCCGCCACACCACACTCAGTGTCTTCAAGCAAAGATCATCACAGTGGCCCTGGCCATCCTCCTGCAATTTGGGCCAAGGAATCTGAACGATATCATGCACTCCCAGTACCAAAGGTAGCGGATTGGCCAGGCACATATCATCCGCGTGGACGCGAGGAGCTGAGAGTTAGTGATATCCGGCTTGGCGGACGTCACCATTCAGACACCGATATCGAGACCCATCCACATCGCCCGTGGTGAGGATTCATTCTACCATGTGGCGTACGCCTCTCCACCATCTTGATTTATCTAATTTTCTTTTTGTCTTGCGGAGACGCAAAATCGATATCCCATAGTATATCAAGATACCAACCTGTGCATTTCTGGCTTGTACATTATGTCTAATACCAATTATTGTCATCGTGCACCATGATCACTGATACATCATACATTACAATTTACAAAATGTATAATAGTCGTCTGCGTGTTCCTCTGTGCTTCCGCCGATTGGTGAAGTAAAACTGTTTAGTCAATCGTTAACTGCTTCCGAACAGATTTGAACTGCTTCAATTCGCCTTGGATGAGGGACGTTTTTTTCAATTTTTGTTAACACATATGTTTTCAGCAATCCGATCCCGGTTCCTCGGAATTCGCGGATCAACGTCGCCTTTACCATTGGTAATGGAGATATTTGATACGATCCTTGGAAAATCACAAGCCAGGCTGGGATGTGCATTTCCCAAGAATGAGATATTGATCGAGAGGTTGACGTACTCTTTCGAAGGCTCGGGGTATTATGAGTGCACAAATCCTCAATCATGATGTCCTGGTTGATAGGTATTGCGCGGTACACTTATAGCTTACTTGTATGGCTTTGACACTCTCACGACCAAAATGGAGTACACCTTTCTTCACGGAGAGCCGATCAGCGGTAACTACCATTTGCCGTTCACAAGCTTTCGGAACCGCAGGGACGTCTATTAGGAGATCTGCCGAGAACTGACATTTGTTCACGACCGGCTGGAGGAGTTCCCACCAAGAAAGGAATTAATGTAACGCTTGGGTCATCCTAATGCCTTTCTTTACCGGGCGATGAAACGCTTGAGACAGTTCCATATGCGTCATGCGTTTGTGTGGATGGAGTTTAATTACAGTGTTGTGGGACAAGAACTTTTGCTATGTAGAAAGTTGGAAAGGTTTTAAATGTGCAGGGAGTTCGCGGGACGACCATGATGTATTTTAAGGGGCTCTAATGATCCAGGAACGAGGTGACCAAGACTAGCCAGGGGCAGCTTCGACGTCGACACGCTCTCATCGGAATGGTTACCATGTGATGTAGACACCGTGAGGCCAGATGGTCCATAAATTTCTATCACGCTTGACCACGGCCTGAGATCAAACTTTTTAGCCAAGCTATGTACGCAAAACGACCATCTATTATATAGGGACACCGGATAAAGATACAGACATGGTACAACATAGCAGATTGAACTTGCTTGGAGCAAATGTAACGGTATCCAACTGTTACACGCTACAAAGGGTTCATTGGATATATCAATACAGTACTCGCAGAGCGTGGACCCACTTACCCGACAGCAAGCATAAGCAGAAATCCTACGGTAGATACGACCTGTTGCGTAATGCTCATCAGGTGAAACTTGTGCAGCGAAAGTAGTCGGAGCTTACAATTGTAGCCAAAATACTTGCCGGCACCCCGTTCTTCAAGAAGTCAACATTTGATAAATAAAGCTCTCCGAGCTCATCTTCCTGGGTAGCACTAGATATTTTTATGATGTCGACGACAAAAGGAGATCAAAAGTCTGTCAGCTGCACAAAACATGAGTAATGCACTGGGACTAACGCGGTTTGATTAGGGAATCCCGAAACAGGCATACCCATTCCGGCGGAGCAGATTAGCGCAGTGATAAAGATGAGGATATTCTGGGGGTTCCCAGGCAAGTTCTCGCCCACTTTCTTCACAATAGGCACCAGCAAAACACTGGCAATTGTGTGACTAATAAAAGTGGATATGATCTACAAGGTGTCAGCATCCGAAGTTCATGTGAGATCAACCGAGACAAACCAATACAACCGGGGAAAGGATCAGAACTACGCCGTAAAGTGGAACGCCTTGAACGAGATCACGGATAATCCCATCTACAACATCTAAGAGACCACTCGACATCACGCCTTTACCAAGAGCGATACCGCCCATGGCCAGAAAAACGATTGTCCACATGAACTGCTCGAAATCATCCTGATAACACCGTGAGCAAAGCTGGAAGGTACAGCGGGAAAGGAAAATGGGGCGGAACGGACCTTTTTCAAGACTCCGGTTGAGAAAAAGGCGACGATTGGGATTATCGCAATGACGCCCATGTCACCAACATAGGGCTCAATCTGGTGGGCTACACACCATAGTCCAATAGTCACTAGACACACGATAGTTACCCACCACTGCTTGTGTGTGAAGGGGTCCCGCGTCGGCCGGATTTGTTTGATCTCGATATCACCGTCGCCATCAGGCGCGCGAGCCGGTCGGTAGGACGAGAGGAGCATACCCCAGATCAAGAGGATGGAGATGGCGGACACGGGTAGCGCGACAGCGAACCAAGTCCCCCAGTCTAGGGGATTATTCATATCATGGAGGGCGATGAGGTTTTGTGGCGACGAGATGGGTGAGCTTTGTCCTCCAATATTCGCCGCGAGCGCGATGGCGAGCTACCAACCAGTACTTGGACCCGATTCAAGGATTCGACGATGTCATAGATTACTTACGATAAGACACGGACCGAACGCCGACTTGGGAGGCAACGTTCGGAGGATAGGCTGGATGGTGGCGGTGGCTGAGATGCAGTATGCGTGAGGAATCATCCAAATGTGAACTTACGCGGATCAAGGTGAAACAAAGAGTGGGGGCTGCGACGTTACTGACGGAAAAAGATGTTTATTAGGATTTCGCTGCAGCACTTGAACTTCATTGAGATGTGGAGGAAGATCTACCTGATCCACATGCTTGCAAAGCACGAGACACCCATGAACGCCAGGAGAACGGTACTGGGCCTGGTTCCCGCGAGGCTTAGGACCTTTGTGATCAGGACACGATCAATGTTCGTTTTACTCAGCGCGGATGAGATCGTGAATCCACCGATGAGCAGCATGATTGTCGGAGAAAACATAATGGAGAAAACCCATCTGGTAATTACAGGTCAGGATTCGGTGACATTAGCGAAGCCGGAAGATCTACGAACGTGGTGGCCGCGGGTTTTGAAAGAACATTTCCGACATCGTCACGGACCACCTGCAGCAGGACAAGGAGGAGCGGCACGAACATTGACGTCACAAACAGTGGAATGGCCTGCCCCGGTGGTCAGATCCCGGAATTACCTCCGCGAAGAATGTAGATTACTTACTTCGGTAGCCCAAAGGAAAGTACAAAACATGAGAATGGCAAAACATCGATTAGCTTCCTGGGTATCCAGAACCGGAACATTCAATAATGTGACAAAGATGGTCCCAGCGATAATCTTATAAATCATCTTTTTCGTGACGCGAATCGTCCCCAATGGCGTCGGTATATAGAAGAGACCTGGACCCGGTGGTTTGAGTAGAGCTCCCATGGTCAACGGTTCGCCTTCGACCTCGCCCCGACGCTGTTGGGCAATCATCTGCCGCCACACAGTGTCACGCTCCCATGCGATATTCTCCCGCTGGTGAAGTTTGAGCTGCTGGGATGCAAGTCGCCTGTCGCCATTTGTGACACATTTGGTGTAAAGATCGACTAGACGTTTACGGGCATCTTCAAGTTTGTCTTTGGTCTCGCGCATGAAGGGACGCGATGTCTCGACTGCTCGATGCATGTAGAGATCTTTGAGCTGTACGAAGTCAGGATTCAAGTCAAGATAGTTGAGACGACCTAACACCAACCTCGGAGTACGTGACTTTGTCATACTTCTTGAGGATTTTGCGGAAGCCGGAGTAGTTGACCTCGACGTATGACTTGAGGTTGGCGACAGTTACATATGACTTGGTAATCTTCCGCTTGAACAGTAGGCGGATGTCATAAGCGTAGTCAGACTTGGAGTTCCAAATAGTCGGAGTTTCGGAAGCAGAGGGAGCAGTAGAGATGATACTGTCGCGGAGCTCCCCAAACTTGTTTGCTAGTCTGGACACGGACCCGCCAAGTCCTTCATTATCGGTATCGACAGATGAGATGCTTAGCCGATGAGGGCGAACGGATGAACTCGCTTCGCGCGCTTGAGAAAGGTATTATGAGGAAGAGGACGTGAAAAGATGGTAAATATACTACTCACAGATGTTGCGACGTGAAAGGGATATTCTACGTCGTCGTTCTGGGCTACGTGAGATACTTTCATCGTCTTCATCGTCTTCGTCATCCGGATCATCGAGATAGCGATCGTCCGCCCCGAGACCGGCCTCTTCCTGCTTCTCTACCGAATCTTCCAACTCGGTAATTTCGTCTATGAGCTCCTCCTCCTGAGCACCGTAAAACGAAACGATTTTGTTCAATTCCTTGTTGAGAAGAGGCTCGAACACTGCATCAGAACTGGACTGGCCCAAAAGAGAATGTTGTTCATTGGCCTCTATATCAAGATATGGACGACCTTCTGCATGTTGTTCCTTTTCCAATTGATAAATGTGTCTCTTCAGGGCGTCATACCTGGTTTAGGACTATCAAACTTTCGCTTTCCGCGCTGAGCCAGACAAAACTCACGATATATACTCCTCCCACCATTCGGAAACCGCATTAAACTTCAACGAGGAACTTAAATATACGTCAGGAGCAGGAGCTTAAGGGTCATATGACATCGCACATACCTAAACTTCATCCTTGGAGGTGGTAATGACCCCTGAGTGCTGTGTTGCTTTGGACGCAACGGCCTGAGGGGGATAGCCTCCAACGTGGCAGTGATATGGTGGATTGAGAAAAAGAATCTTCACGGCCAGCGACACCCGCAAAGCAGACCCAAATAGGTGAGCAACGAGGAAAGGGCGTTACCAAGGTTGTTCAGTGATATATCCAAGCCACGTGGGCATCTCACCTCGGCCCGACAGTCGGTTTTATACCGGACTACCTACATAGTATGCCTCGATTTACGTGGAATAGAAGAATGATTTGGTACATGAATTCTAAAGCTCAAGTCGTACATTCAAACCATCAGACTCTTGTTTCCTCTTGCCGTGTGGAACGTAAACACAAGAACCCCCTTATCCCTCCAGTTTGCAAACACCTCACAAATGGTATACTTCACGAGTTTCAACAGCTCTCGATCCCCCGTGGTGTCAAAAACCACAAAGTGGATCTTCTGCAGCCTTTGGAACTGAGGAGACGCCAGAATGTCGACAATGAGCAATAAAATGGGTCTATCGAGGTGGAATTGACGCGAAGAGGCGAATCCGAATTCAAGGTGCACCAGAGTTGGTGGGTGGCTTTTAGGTATGACTCTGAGAATGTCGGGCACCCAAGGAAGAAGCGTCAGGACACGCTTGGATGATCCAAGGCTTAATTGTTTGAGCGATGTTGTGAACGATAGATCTAATTCACTCATTGCTGCGTCAGGATATGTGTCTACCATTCACGCCTTAGTACGTCGTGACAGCGGATAAAAAAGCCAAAGTTGATACGTACGGATTGTCTGAGTAGCAAGTTGTAGACGATGCAAGGATGTCCCGAAGACCGGTAAAATAGCCGAAATTTCGTGGTACCGTCCTGACATGAACATTATCAGGTCGGCGAGGTCTTCGGCAGTGACACTGCAGTTGTCTGCCACACAGTCCCATCGTAAACGCTTCTGCAAAGAAAAATCTTGGGGGCATCGAAGCGTCAATCCGTAGAAACCTGGTGGCACAGTTTTTAAAACGGCAGGTGACGATGATTGCGAGACACAATCGACGTCTTCCAACACCAAGTGGCGTAATCCCTGGAAGTTTTCCAGGAACGCAACCAAATCCGTATAGGTGTAAAAGTTGGTGTGCAGCAGTTCCAGAGTGGTGACTGTTGATAGTCCGGAAAGGCTAAGATAAGGCGCCTCCGATGTGAGTGAGGTCCAGGATAAATTCTGCAGAGAAAACTCCTTGATGTTACCGGGGACTGACAAGGCCCCAAGAATCTCTTCAAGAGCTGCCGTCTTTTGTACATCCCACGTAGGTAGTGCATTGGGCGGTCCACGAAGATGAATGCTTCTGACTGATGGGATCAGAGCAGATGCAGAGAACTCGTTGTTCATGAGTCCCAGGAAGAACAACACGGAGCCCCATGCGAGAGTCACTCTCGCGAATTTATACTTGTAGCTGTGCCGACGCCATGATGAGCAGACGGCGCTGCATTGCGCCAGGGAATGAATATCGGAGTGCAGGTGATCTATGACGGCGTACTGCAGCTCTATTGGGAGAGAGATGTCTCTGGCAATGGACGCCATGACAGCTGGATAGAATCTGCTCTTGACGGGAACGTCTCCTTTGTGAGAAGGTGTAGGAACGAGTCAAGGGCGTCTGTGAAGAGGGACCATCACTGGCGCTAAATAAATCCTATGAAGTCGGCAGATTGGAAACGAATTTGCCTGATGGACAATTGAAACCTGATATCATTCAAAACTAGACTTCGAGATCCCAAGCAGAATTGGGATCAAAATGCGTGGCATAGCTTTGGAATGTTAGGACGGTACGCTGTGCTTTCTGAAAGTTCCGAATTTGATTCAAACGTAAGGTTGATCATGATCGGTGACCTTAGGAAAAGCGGAAAGATTTCAAGTTACATAACCGAGCCGAAGAGTGTTACAGACCTCCAGATCTCCTTAGTGTGAGTTGTCCTTGGTGCAAGGAGGCTATGGCTACATAAATTGACCAAGTCAGCGAGGAAAAAGGAGGGAAATGGGCTTTAGTGACCGAAGTTTGATCCCGAGTCGGCTAGATCCGAATTGCGCCATCTTATCCGATAGGTTATCCAATTTCTTCCCCGATCCTTACTCATCGACCCATTTCTTCAACGAAAAGCCAATATCTCCACCATGGCCACCCAGATCCACAATCTCCACGAGATAGAGTCTACGCCGCAATTTCAAGAACTATTGTCTACTGACCTTCAAAGGATATCTCTTCTCAACTTCTGGGCGCCATGGGCTGAACCATGTAAGCAGATGAACGAGGTCGTGACGGAGCTCGCTAAGAAGTACCCGAAATTGCTTGTCCTCAGCGTGAGTGATAACTCACTTAGCTGTTATGATTTTTACACCGAATTGAGAACAGATCGAAGCGGAAACACATTCGGAAATCGCAGAATCTTTTGACGTTGAAGCTGTACCTCTATTTGTGGTTCTCCAAGTACGTTCCAGCTACAAATCTCGAGGAGGCTCTGATGGATAATACGCTAAACAGGGTCACACTCTCCTTGAACGCATATCGGGTGCCGACGCACCAAAGCTAACCAAGGCGATTGCGACACATACTACTGGTCCCGTAGTCCCTAAACCCCAATCTACGACGACCCAGGCACCGGCACCTGCTTCTGATCTCGCCATTCCTGAGACAGAAAAAGCTGAGACACCCGAAGAGCTCGAGAAGAGGATGCGCGGGTTGATGAACCAAAGCAAGGTGGTTCTGTTTATGAAAGGCAGTCCGGATGCACCCCGATGTGGTTTCTCGCGCAAGATTTCGACGTTGCTCAAGGACAATAACGTCGAGTTCACACATTTTGATATCCTGACCGATGAGGCAGTCCGACAAGGTGTGTTGTGATCCTTCTGAAACATGAACTTACACTGAAGATAGGATGATCTAGGACTCAAGAAGCTCAACGATTGGCCGACGTTTCCACAACTCATCGTCAAGGGTGAGCTAGTCGGTGGTTTGGATATTGTCCAGGAGATGGCGGATAATGGGGAATTGAAGGAAGCCATCGCCTAAGTCTTCATGTTCTACCCCCATTAGTAGATCTTTGATTTTGGCTGGTATTTCCTTGTCCCGCAGACTAGTTGCAATGAAGTTGTACAATCTAACTCTGAGCACTCGTAGGCAGGTGACCACAGAAGATCCTGAACCTTGAACTTCAACTTGAAGGAGGAAAACTGATCAAATTCACGTGACCCTGACTGCCCATGCGATTATCAGTTTTGGACGTTAAGTACGAGCTCGGAGCTTGCGAGCGACAAGGTTCAATGGAGTGCTTACTAAGCGCGTGACATGTTCCAGTTCTTATCAGTTTTGCGAACTTGTCCACATTTACGAGAACTTGACAAGAACTTGAAGGAAAAGAAGGAAAAGGTAGCTAAGTTCAGGGCGTGACAAAACTCACGTGACCCTGACGCGTTCAACGTTTTGACATGTCGCGATTTTTTTTCTCTGTTTCGACCCACCATCATTTTCGCTTCAACTTGCGCCACTACATTGGAACAAGTATGGATCCTGAACAACGAAAACGCATAATCGCCCTGACTAGATACAGAGATGACCCACGACAAGGGCGGTAAGTCAAACTCTGCTCTTGGTGTGACTCTACTAGCAGTACTCATTGATTAAAAGCCCAATAGAGGAGCTCGTCAAGACTAAGGAAATGCTCAAAGGGCTCGAATCTCAGCGTCTCAGAACCCACTTCAGTTCCATATGTATGGAGCCTAGCCGGGACTTTGACGAATTCGGGCAAAATATAGCGCTTGGTCATCTCATGTTAATTCAGATGAACTTTATGCTGCGCGTAGGAGACCAACTCAAGAAACTTGGATACCCCGAAAGCGAGGATGCCAACAAAGCAGCCTGGGCTGAAGCCTCCACAGAGCTCTATGACCTCCGCTGGGGACCAACAAAGACGCCTATTTATAACCTTCTAGGTCTCTTCACGCAGATCTTTCCGAACAAACGTTCCGAATATTTAGAAATTGCGCAGTATCTTATTGACACAGTGAAGGTACCTGTGGACGGCGTCGACCTCTCTGGGACAACGGCCCTATCCCATTGCTTTTCCACCAAACCCGGATTCGACCTCGAATATGCCCAGATGCTATATGACGCAGGCGGCGACATCAATCACAAGAACCGGTACGGGTGCACTGTTGCTCAGGAGATATGTCAAATCTACCAGTTCAATAATCCAGAGGTGATTAGAAAAGCAACCGCATCTTTCAAGTGGTTCTTGTCTCATGGTGGTAACGTGGATATCGAGGATACGGATGGATGGAACGTGAGAAAGATTGTCGCGAGGAGCAGCAAGGAACTTCAAGTAGCCTTGGACGAGGAGGACAAGAGACGAACGGCAAGAGTGGACGCGTGCTGCACGTTCTGTGGACGAGAAGATATCAAGCTGCTGAGGTGTGGTCGGTGCAAAAAAGCCGTGTACTGCCAGCCACCCGATCGGAAATGCCAGAAGGTGGACTGGCCAAGGCACAAAAAGGATTGCACGGCTTGAGGATGGTAGGAATTGGTGCCTAATTCGTGGTTTCGTTCTAAGTCTTTCCCCATTGACGATGTTTAGTCTAGTTGTTCGACTTCTGAGCCTTATCTCCAATGTATAAGACGGCATTCTATTACAAGATCGAAATAGTTTTCAAGAGTATGAAGATGTTCACGATACACTGTGTGTTGTACCGACTCGGAGTTGACCATAAACTTCATTACCTCAACTGGCAATTCTGCGGTTAAACAAAAATCCCGTGGTATTTTCATGTTCTTTTACCGTTCGCGCGCCACGTCGTCGGACCGCCTATGCATTCTTGAGAGGTGTCTTCTACAGAACTTTCCGCACACCAGTATCTTGCCGGTCGACCACCCGGAGAACTTGAACTTGATTACTCAACCACCCACTTCTCATCTATTCTCGAGCACCTCCACATACATTCGGAGATCTTTCTCTTTGACCCACTCTTACTTCAGTTTCTGTCTTGTGCGCAGCACTTACCTAGGGAACACACCCCTAAACGGACGGTTTTAGCTCACCCTTATACGGGGAGGCTCTCCCACATTAGTAAAGATGAACGTCGTTTGTCCGATCCTCACGTTCGTACCTTGTATCACCTATGCTCGATTTAGGGCTCCGGGATTGAAACTAGAATCCCTGAGATGATGATGACTAAAGATGCAGAGGACATGCCTGATGGACTTTCTTTTAGGATCTGCTCATCACGGGCTAGTATTTCATAATGGGTGAGAGCCCGTCCGTATTACAACCGACCATCAAGTGCTCCGCTGTCTTGACAATTGAACAGAAGATGGATTAAGATATGATGAGCATCACGGCGGGTTTTCAATTCACTTATGGCTTTGAAGTTCTTCGAAAGGTCTTGTTACGACAGCCTTGCTAATGTTGAACAGGCAACCATGGAATGACGGTCGATCCGGGAGAATCGTCATTGTACCAATCAATTGTCAGTGTGGCGCTAATTACTACTAGAGCTAAACGCTCTGGTACAAATTTCTGGTTCTACCACTTGCCCCGAATGTGAGTCTGTGCACCCTAAGCTACGAGGTCTTAACATCTCCCGAGCCTCCCCAGAAAGTCTTGGTCACTTCAAGTGTTCTATTGGCGAGGCGGTCCGTCAATCGTCCCTCTTTAATCTCCTAGATCAAAGTTGCTCCCTCAAGCTTATTGATGATCATGTGTAATATGTAAAAGGAGGGTTAACTTGTTCTTCTGTCATAAAGATTACACGACACGTCAACGGTTGGCTCAGATCAGCCAGCCAGTCTCAGTCCCAAAAGAAACGGCCCGGACGTGGCTGCATCATCTTTTGCTATGCAGAGCAAATTACAAAAGAACTAGAAAGTTGGTAGGCACATATTGCGTGTGTGTTCCATGCTTACATTGTGGAGAAACCTATGTACATGCACAGTAACAGACAATGGCCGGGTATATGAAAGCTATCCTTACGTTTCATTTGTTTCAAGGACATGGAATCAACATGTTAGACCTCAAGAAAGTCAGGATCTT